>JBBPLL010000815.1:0-12038 GCA_038089755.1 Leccinellum rugosiceps | reverse complement strand
CGACACTGAGTTTGAATCTTTGGTGGATTACTTAAGTTCCTGCTCGACTTTTCAACGACACTCTGAACCACTCTGACAACTGTCAGAGCGGTTTCAGAGGGTGTCAGAAAGCCCTTGAGTAAGGCTATTAAATGACAAACTATAATGTTTGCCAACAACAGTACTCCTGAACAGGCTCTAAGTTAGTTGTTGCTCTTCCAGTTACTACCTTTCCCATTGCAAATTTGACTTTAACTTTGGCACACTATTAAATAATTAAATGATTAATTTCTGACAATGTGAGTGTGACCAGAATTCGTGACATCTCTTGTGACTGCCGAAACAACATGACCGAAGTTGTTAAGTAGTTCGTGAACACCTTGGGGCAGCCGCATCATGCATTTTCTAGACTTTATCTCAGGAATACTTCGTTTTTTTTCTGGACTTCTCCCCATCCCTTTTTTCACGTCCTTCTTCACCTCCGGTGCCAACTATCAGGTGCTAAGACCAGCATACTCTGATTCGCGTTCTGCAACTCGTCGCTGGATCACAGCTCTCGAGGAAGAAACTGGTGCTCTCAATGTCAAGTCCGCAGCCGTGTCTACTACAGGGCTTGATGGCCATCAGTCCGTATCGAGACGACATATGTATCCACCTACAAGTCCCGTGGATGAAAGCAAAATTCTTCCTGATTTCTTCGATGGATCATACGAGGAGGTCTTGAACACTTGCCAAAAGGAAGGGCAGGTAGTCTGTGTAATCATCGTTTCCGCCGAGCATGATGATGTCGCAGAATTCAAGCGGTCGGCCGTTTCTTCTACTTTATGAACATTACCGCCTTACCCCGCAATTTCTAGATCAACACTTACCCACCCTGGTTTCGTACGCATGCTCAGCGACAATGACTTTGCCGTATGGGGAGGAGATATCAGGGACAGAGAAACTTGGGATGGTTAGCATTCCCCACTGGCCCCTCTGACGCACCCTGACATGGATCGCATACAGCCGCTCAGAAGTTACAAGCAACTACATACCCATTCATCGCATTCGTAGCACTTCAACCACGCCGCAACCACTCGACGGGTTCCTCTCCGTCCACTTCAACACCGGTGTTGACCGTCCTTTCGCGACACTACGGGCCCTCAGTCCCCGAAACAGGCCCAACCTCGGCCCAGACACTCATGCACCATCTCGAACACCAACTCCTACCCCGAGTCAGTCCGTTCCTTACGCGATTCAGGTCACAATTGCAGGAACGAGAAAGAGATAGAATCATTCGCGAGCAGCAAGACAGAGCTTTCCAGGAATCCGCGGAACGCGACCGCGAGCGCCTTCAAGCCCGAATCCGAGCGGAACAAGCAGAAGCAGAGCGTTCCCGCTTGGAGAGAGAGGCTCGGCGTCAGGAGGAGCAGAGGGTGGAGTTGGAACGAGCTAAGCAGGCAAATCTCCAGGCTTTGAGGTTGCAATACCGACGCTGGATGCGAAGGTGTGTCGTTCCAACCGAGTACCGAGGTGCGAGTGGCGTTCGTCTTGCTCTCAAGCTGCCTGGGAGCACCCGTGTCGTCCGGACATTCGCTCCCGGTTCCACGCTGACGGAACTGTACGCATTCGCGGACACGCAGACTATCCCTCTCACTATGCAACCAGAATCCGACCCGGAGCACATGTTGGAAGGGTCTGGATCGGACATGCAAAAGCTGGAAAATTATATTCAATCACAGGCAGACAATGCGGAGGCTTGGTGGGGTTTCAAGCTGGTGCTTCCTTATCCTAAGCAGGAAATCAAGTGGACTCCCAATGTCTCGCTCGCGGGGGCAGGGCTGAAAAGCGGCGAACAGCTTGTTATGGAGTTGACGAGGGCAAACGCCAAATTCAGCCATCTGTCTGATGATGATTATGAATCGGATGATGATTGATATGTATTAGATGTCGGTTTAGCCTTTGCTAGCATTAGATTCTTTACATGGACACTGCTTGGACTTGCAATCGATGACACCAGTGGTGCATCCAAGATTGTTTCCCGCTCGACTAACCTTGAAAGGTGAAGTTGAGGACCCCAATGCACCCTCGCACCCCTGTAAGCATGGACAAGTTGTCAGGTTGGGTAACTTCAGACAATTCAAAATAGTATCAGATTTGTTCGGTTCTGGCCCAAGACGAAGAAAGCCCTAGTTTCCGTTCAAATCAACCACTGAAGACCATCAATTCTGGAACTGCGTCATCATGCTTACAGGCTCCGAGGTGCTACCTCATATGTACATGCTCCCTTCACCTATCTCTCCAGGACCGGTACGAGCGTTCGGCGGAGAAACCGAACCTGGATGCTTTACTCTCAACTCAGTACGAGGTTGTAAACTCGATCCGTCGACTTCTTCTCCGATTGTTGCAAAGAGCCACCTATGAGCTTTTTCCACTGTTTCAAGTTCCCATTTCGACTCTAAAAAATCCCCAGAAGCTCCCTTGCCGTTAAATGTGGATGGGGGTGGGGACACCTTCAAAGAAGGCAAAAGTATGATAGCTTGGGCAGTGGCTTCTCGTGTTGTTTCCTCGCACAAGGAACGTAGGAACAGTTCATTCAACAGGGAAGCGGTCGTAGATTGCAACAGGTTGGGTGGAGCGAATAACCCCAGTTCAGAACCCTACCGGGGTTGTTGTCAGATGAAGGAGAATGGAGAGTTCCACTGGAGAACACCTACAGGGACTGGTTTCTTCCCGACGGAAAGATAACGAACGGGCGATCGGTCTTGAGAAATCACTTGCGGTGATATGTATACTTGGGTTGGGTAGTAATCTAAAATAGCGACGCTTGATGACAGAAGATCGTGAAGAATAATATAGCAAACATAGAGGTTGTGATTACCTAGTTGGTTGCAAGTGCTCGATGACGGCCTTCGTGTACGCGGTCATGGCAAAGATTGGCAGCCGCGTGCGTGTCTCGATCTCGGATACGACGATGACAGCCTTCGTCCAAGGTGGGAGAAACAGCAGCCCCACCTACACGTATCAGATCGACCGTGTAGAAGTCAAATTTGAACGGTCCCGTACCGGAAGCTTGTTGACGTAGATGCCGGCCCGCTGTTCGCCCAGGTTGGCGATTTTCGCCCAGCTCAGACCCGCTTGTCCGGATGCGAAGACGAGGGGTCTCCCGGAAGGTATATCGTAGATGGATTTGAACTCGACGGTCACCTCTGGATGTTGACCTGATCTACTCGACTGCAGCAATGGATTATGCTCGTCTTCGTCGTCGGATTCGACGGCGTATCGGGGAGGTGGAGCATCTGCAAGTGGATACACTTCCTGGTTTTGTTTAGTAACGAATCTATGATAATGTGTTCACTGATTCACCATCTGGTGTTGGGAAGAAGTTATCAAGCTTGGATGGGTGGGCAAGGATATTTATACAAATGATTTCAGAACAAAGTATTCGGGGTCCAGGCTGCAGATTTCTTCAATAACTTCGTCATGTTCAAACGTTCTACATCAAAATTGTTTTCCACTACTTTCACCAGTCTTCATGAGAATCCATTGGTACGTTTCTAGCCTTCCAGCTGCATGCTTGCTAGACCCACTTCTCAGTAGGGCTTGCCTCCCCGTTCCAATCCAGCTCCTCAAATGCCCCGTCGAGGTGGACCGATCCAAAAGAGACCAATACCACACGTCTCAAAGGTCCTCGCAGTTGCCAGCGGCAAAGGCGGTGTCGGGAAGAGTACGATCGCAGGTCCGTGATGTTCATCTTCCGCTGCATATTTGTCTACAATCTGTTACAGTGAACCTCGCTTTCGCACTTGCCATGCGGAAACCATCATCCCTCGGACGGCGCCTTCGTGTTGGTATCCTCGATCTTGATATATTTGGACCATCGGTACCGACGCTGATGGGTCTTCAACATTCGGACGAACCTGCGTTGACACCCAGTAAGTCCTTTTGGCATTGCCTTTCTCTAATCCTTTGCAACTACTACCCGTAAAAAGACGGCGCAATGCGGCCCCTCATGAATCATGGGTTGCCAACTATGTCCATGGGGTACCTTCTTCCAAAGTCGAACGAGACCCAGCGAAGAGAGGATACTGCTGTCGTATGGAGAGGTCTCATGGTTCAAAAAGCAGTGCAACAACTACTTTTTGACGTCGACTGGAGAGAGTCTGAACATGGCCCTGGTCTGGATGTTCTGGTCATTGACATGCCGCCAGGAACGGGCGACGTACCCTTGACGCTCGGACAACTGGTGGTCGTAAACGGTTCGCCACGTTCTCTGCTCTTTGCCTCCCCTCTCCCCAACAATAAAACAGGAGCCGTGATAGTATCGACTCCCCAAGATGTTGCCCTCGCAGACGTACGACGGGGGATATCCATGTTTCGGAAAACCTTAGTTCCTGTAGGTTCCCTCCAAGTTTCTGCTTCTTGAGCTGAGTGGAACTGTGCCGATGACGTAGATAACGGGGACGATTCTCAATCAAGCATACTTCATTTGTCCCTCTTGCACGACCCCACACTACCTTTTCGGTTCCCCCGAAGCCTTCCGTTCCACGACTTCCACGCTTGGGGTCCCCATTCTGGGCGAGCTCCCACTTGTGAAAAGCGTCAGCACTGGTGGTGATAAGGGTATCCCGTACGCGCTCACAGCAACCTCACAACAACTGGAGGCCGATGGTTCCGGGGGAGAGGTATGGAGGAACGTGATGGAAGATGCAGCAGGAAAGGTTTGGGAGTCTATTGCCTAGGGTGCTTTATATTAGTTCTTGCCACCTCCACACCTCAATATATCCCATTTATAAAGGTGAACTACGAGGCCTGACGTGCGTTTATACTTTCAGGTTCACAGTGGGTTAACTATACTGTACAAGCGATATGCATAATCGCCCCAAGAGCCTCTTCGGTTAAGTAGATGAATAAATAACACATTCTGAGGCTACAATGCAACAACGACAACATGATAGATAATAAGGGATAATCAATCCGACAAACCCTAGTATAAGCTTCAAGCTATGTCGTCAGTTGGGCGTGACGTTCCCGTCATTGCGGCGAGAAACCTTCAAAGTCTAAGAAAGCCTCATCCAACGATAGCTTTCGGACAACTAACGCCTCCACGATGAGCCTTGGCTCTTTGGATGCGATTGCGGTTGCTGCTGAAACGTCTCCCGTCGGAGATTCGATAATGATGTTGGGAGGAGACTCGAGAGAAGATGGATTAGGAACAAGCGAGGATGTTGGAATTGTACGTTGAGGAGCGGGGTTGGTCACGGGTTCGTTGGAACAGCGAACGGGGACCTCAGTTGGCAGGGTATTGGGCTTCGTCTTTGCCCGCTTGTCTCGCTTGCGTTTGCGGGGCTGTGCATCAGTTCCGCAAGAATGAGACTCCTGCACAACTGGGTCACCGGCATGGTGGGTGGTGTCCGTGAATTTGGACGGTGGGTAACCATTCTTGAGCTTCTTCCTGGTGTACGAAAAGTGGGTTGATGGAGGGGCCGCGATGTGGGTTACGCGTTTCTTCATCGGGCGAGGTTTGTACACGGAAGAGATTTCAAGATTGACGGAGAATTCGGCCACACGGTCGGTCGTCATGTCACCATGCGAATCCTCATTGTCAGCGTAGTTGGCGACGTCCTCATCAAGGTTTATAGTGGACACGGCAAGTGCGGGATCGAAGGGCGAGGGAGCAGTGACTGGCAATGTGGACATCGGAACGGGGCTGGTCTCCTCTTCAAGTGAAAGTGGAGGAGTAAGCGGAGAGTAGTCTTCGGCATCCGTGACGTCAGTGTTCGAGAGTTCGGTTTCAAACTCGGTTGTAGATGTGGTAGGAGATGCTCTGCTTTCCAGCATATCCTCCCTTCTGGCGCTCTTCCGACCCTCCCACCTCTCAAGTCGAGATTCAGCAAGGCCGGCAAGCTCGGGGGGCACCTGTACCTCCTTGACTACGATCACTGAAGCACCGATCTCGCCAGCCATCATTTCGAGTGTTTCCAACGACTCCTCGAGCTGCTGACGAGGAAGCCCGACAAGCAAGCCAGAGTCGGCGACGCCAAGCTCGTAGTATGCCTGCCCTCCGCCTTCCAGAAGGCGCCACTTGAGTTGCGTGACGAGACGGGCGAAGCGAGCTGGTGTCGGGGATAGAAGCTGAAGTTTGTATTCGACATTTCCCTGACGGACACGGTGGATGAGAACCAAGCCGGAAGAGAAACGGAACGAGCTGACCTCCTCGACTTCTGGGACGAGTTTTGGAACTGGCGTGCTTAGCGAGTCCCACGGACTGGGTGATCGTGGGCTCTCCGAGTCGGATTCGCCAAACATGAGAGTCGATGCATCGTCGTTCCTTATGTTTATGACGGCAGTGATATGGCTCCCTTACACACGTCGCACGTGACCGGCTTCTCTCAGACAAGCACAACGACCAAGTACTCCAAGTCAGCCATGCCACCTCCGACGTCCTCTTCGGTACGTCTCTGCAGTCTCACCAGCGACATGTCTGACCGCCTCCAGATGACCATGAAGCGCATCCACCGCGAGATAGCCGATGCGCAGAAGGAGGACCTCGGCGCCATCACGCTCGCACCCACCCCCGACAGCCTCTACCGCTGGAAGGCCACCATACCAGGCCCCGAGGGCAGTGCATACGAAGGAGGCGTGTTCCATGTGGATATTCATCTTGCCCACGATTACCCGTAAGTGTCCATTGCCCACACAGACCCAGTCGCTCACCCCCTCCCAAGGTTCTCAGCACCCAAAGTCACCTTCGCTACGAGGTACGCAAAATCGATCACCTGTAATCGCACGGATGTCAATATCGTTGACAGGATATATCACATGAACATCTCTGACAAAGGAGGCATTTGTATTGACATCCTCAAACAGAATTGGTCACCTGCCTTATCCCTCTTCAAGGTCTTGCTCTCTCTCTCATCGCTCCTCACTGACCCTAACCCACGTGCGTCCATTCACATCACTCCGCGAGGCGCCTTTTCATCCTGTTGTTTTGCAGACGACCCGTTAGGTAAGACCCGACCCTACAACTTCATCGAACCACTAATTGTCGTCATCAACCTGGTCACTAGTTCCCTCGATCGCAACCGAGTATATGCGCAACCGAGCACAGCATGACCGTACCGCGAGACGCTGGACGGAACTATACGCGCGTCCACCATCCCAGTCGACATCGGGCTCCGGATCGAGCAGCAAGAGAACCAAGGGCAAAGGCAAGGCGTCGGTCGTGCAGTCAGCTTCCTCGAGTAGGAGCGGATCCATCGCGGCCAGCAGCAGTGGCTCTACGCGAGAGCCCCAGCCTGAACCCATCACGATAGAAGATCTGGCTGAGCATGCGTCTGTCCCGGCCGCCGAGCCATCGCCCCTTCGTCAATCTGGGAGGAAACGCCGAAGAGATCAGGATGTCATAGACGTTGATCTCGCGGAGGAAGGACGACCACGCAGGAGAACTAGAGCCCCACCCCTGTCGAATTCGACCTTGCATCAGTCCTCGAGGGAGATTATCGTTATTGATGATTAATCTTAAATCGCAATTTATGTAGTATCTCGTGACCCCCCAGACGGGGGTGTCAAAGTTTATTGCTTGTTTGCTTGCCCGATCATCACCAAATTTTCGGTTCAAATGTCCGAGTCGAAGCGTAAACGCGAAGACGAGCCAGACGATGAATTGGAGGAGGGAGACGTCTCATTAAAGGTCCTTCTTTCTCATATACGACGATGCCGACGTTCTGACCGACGTACGAAAAGAAACATAAGCTTCCGACAGGGGGAGAACTCAGAAACCTGAAGGATGCAGCAGACTTGTATCAATCGAGTTCATTCAAACTCCAGGTCTTTACCGTCATACATCTTTTCATCTATTCATGCTGAACATGAGCCTAGATTGACGCGTTGCTACCAAACGTGCGGCTCAAGGAATCACGGAGTGCATCCATAGAGCAATTCCTCTTCACACTTCGATCCCACCTATTATCGCTTCCTTCTGTACAACCCCAAAATCCTCTCGTCGCTGCGCGTGTATTGGAAAAAAACGGCATCGCCGTCCCGTTTGCGTTGCCACATCCAACCCAAGAAACGAAATGGATGGTAGCTTTCGAACCACCATCAGACATACAAGTCGTGGGTAGTTGGGCAAACAAAATCAGCGTGAAGAACAAGGACAGCAAATATTTTGGGGTGGACTTGTCCATTGAGATGCCCTCGGTGCGTTCCTTTCTCGGCTGCTACTCTCATACAGATCACTTGACAAGTCTTGCAGTCTTTGTTCCAAGAGAAAGATTACTTGGATGCTCGATACTTTCACAAGCGCTCTTATTACCTCGCTGTGGTTGCACAGTCGATAGCCACCTCCTTCCAAGTGGATGTTTTCTACAAGGCTGCTCTGTGCGATCCGCGGCAGACGATTCTCGTGGTTCGTCCACGAAAAGGTGAGTATCTCGTTATTTCATCTTGCACAAGGATACCAAACCAGCTTAGGGACGTCAGATGACTTCTCAAGGACCCAGGCTGAAGTTCACATCGTTCCTGTGCTTCATCCGAGCCATTCAATACCCCTCAAACGTCTCTCTCCCGCTCACTCCAACGCTCGTGTCCAACCTGCTTCAGGGTCGAATCCAGCCACACCTATTTACAACACTGCCATCCTCTTCTCCACTTTTCCGAAACTGTCGTTACTGTCGACCAATGCACTCGTTCAATCTGCTCCAGCGTTCGCGGATGCCCATACATTACTCCGTGTGTGGGCTAACCAGAGGGGATATGGCGAAGGTTCCCTCTGCATCCACGGATTTGTGGGAAAAGGTGCATTGTGGGCCTCTATATTGGGTTTCGTTCTTGAGGGGGAAGAGCCTGTTTCCGTTCTTGGAAAGGGCAAGGCTGGCAGGAGATCTCTCGGAAAGGGTCTGAGTTCATATCAACTCCTTCGAGCTTCACTAGACTTTCTGGGTAAAGTCCTCTTTCTCCCATCTGATGTCTGTCCTCATGCAGATGCTCCAGCAAAACAAGACTTCGAGAAGGCGCCTGTATTCGTGAAGGCTGCGAACGGACACAAGGTAAGCGAGAACGTGATCCTCAGCGCCAAGCTTACAAATGTTCACTCAGTTCCCGCCAGAAGAATATTCATCCAATCATTCTGCGGTTTTCGTCGACGCTACTTCCACTATAAACCACTTGGTCGATGTTCCCTTGACTTCTCTTGACATGGTAATGTTGGTTGCTACGAGGTACTCAGAACGCTTATGAATAATCTCGTCACAGCTCCGATATGATGCACAAAAAACGCTCGAACAACTAAATGAATCCATTGGCGCGGATGATGTGTTCGCGCGTGTGTTCCTCCAGGATCAGACGCATTTATTCAAACGCTGCGATGCGGTCATACGGCAAGTCAATCATTCCCTGTAGTCGACATGGTGTTTGACATCGCCCAGGGTCGATCTCTTGCGCGTATCGAAACACCGATCGGCATTCGAGTTCGTGGAACACGGAACGCCCGACAACGCCCTCCTTGCAGCAATTTCGAGGACTCTGAGACGAGGTCTTGGGGATCGTATACGTGCTCTCGCAATTTTCCAGCCTTCGTCCGGTGTACGGAAAGTTTCCGAGACATCGAGTCCACCACGGCTCTCTGTTATCTATATCGGGCTCATGTATAGCCCCGAAGATGCATTTAGGCTTGTCGACCACGGTCCCGGGGTCGAGGAACAAGACACGCAAGCGACCCAGGAGTTCCGTCAGCTGTGGGGTTCTAAATCTGAACTCCGGCGATTCAAAGACGGACGTATATTTGAGAGTGTCGTTTGGGAAGTGAAGACTTCCGACGAGAGGACACATATCCCATCGTTCATCGTCCGCCATTTACTCCACCTTCACTTCGGGATTCCGACCGCGGATATTAAGAGCATTGCGACGCCTTTTGATGCGAAGCTTCGCCTTCCTGACCGTCTAGCCAATCTTTACCAAAATCCAGGTATGATGGGAGGATACAAGGCTGCTTTAATCGCTTTCGATGGTATCGTCAAGAAACTCAAATCCGTGGATGAGAAACTTCCCCTAGTCCTGTCGAACGTTAGCCCCGTATCTGAGTATCTCCGGTACACCAGTGCCTTTAGCCCTCTTCCCGTACCATCGTCTTCCTCCCTCGCACTCCCTGTCCCCCTACGGCACCTTCCTCAGATTTCTATCGTCCTTGAATTCGAGAAATCCTCGAAATGGCCGGACGACCTCCGTGCCATTCAAAAAGTTAAAATGGCATTCCTTGAAGCAATCGCATCCGCTCTCATGTCGACCACCTCCGGCCTCCGCGCAACCGTGCGTATTGAACAGCCCTGCGACTCAGATATCCAGGATCATGTCTCGCTTGAGATACTTACCCCCGAAGGCTGGGCGTTCTCTGCTCGAATATCGCATGATCGAGAAGCAGTCCTGCTTGAACGGCTCGCGACGCCTGTTAAAACGCCCGTTGATTCCAATTCTACGCCCCCCAAAGAACAGCGGATAGCACGTCGGGCGTTGGACCTCTGTACGCGTCGTTTCATCCATGCTCCTCGGCACCACCGCGCCATCACTACTCTCTCCCATCGCTACATTGCATATCCCGGCACAGTTCGTCTCGTCAAACGCTGGCTCGCATCGCACTGGCTCCTCGGGATCCATGTATCTGAAGAAGCGGTGGAGATCATATGCGCCCGACCGTTCGTCGGTACAAGTCTCGCGTTGCCCGAGACGGCCGCTAACATACCGAAGAGCAAGGAGCGTGGGTTCGCACTGGTAATCGAGTTTTTAAAGGACTGGAAACCGGAAAATCCTCTGTTCGTTCCTCTGTATGAAGACGGCGGCCCGTTGACGGAGCCTTCCGTCGTAGCCGTTGGCTCCAAAGAGGGCGTATGGACGATCTCTACTTCGGAGGATCCTACCGGCAAAATGTGGACGTCGGGCGGTCCGGATATCGTAGCAGCACACCGTCTAGGGGCGCTAGCCAAAGAAGCATACAAGATCTTACAGGAAACCGACGTCGACTCGAATAGCATCAAGGTGAGAACTACTTTCTCTCGGCTCGTTCGGTCCGTTTGCTTTAACGCGCACTTTAGCGACTGTTTTCACATCCCGAGGATGATTACGACGTTGTCATTGAACTTGACCCAGCTGTGTTACCCAGGTACCACCAGAACATCGACCCGGACGAGTCGGTATGGTCAAAAGGCCGTGCAGACGCTGCCGTCAACGGCGACGCTGCATCACGCCCAGGATTCGATCCAGCACGAATGTTGGTCGATGATTTACAGGTAAGCTTGCCGCTCCTCTGATTATTGCTGCCCTTCCTGATCGTTTCAACTAGTCAATATATTCCGATACGCTAAAACTCTTCTTCGACATCTATGGCGGCCACCGAATCGGTGCGATCTGGCTCTTGAATACGTCCGGAGCTCGTCCCTTCAGAGCCCTAGGCGGATTCTCGAGCACGCCAGCTACGGAGGTGAGGTCCCCCGTGCTTTTGTTTCTGTACACATGTGATTCATCAAGTTACAGGGGAAAAAATCAAAAGAAAAGGACAAGAGAGATACAGTCGTACTCAATCAGCAATCCGTCTTGGATGAGATTGATCGTTTGGGTACAGGTCTCATAAAAAAAACAGTGGTGCGTAGGAAATGAACGGTATGTAGGTTATACATACGACGTTCTCTCTAGCGTTAAGAGATAAAAATGGAACGGGCAGAAAAAAATCATAGTTACGAGAGAATGGCCGTGTCCTTGATGACCGCTTTCGCCGCCTCGGAGCGAGGGGAAATGGAGTAAGCAAAAGGTTTGGGGTGACTAAATCATGTGTCTGTTGAGCGGGGACTGCTATCCCACCAGGATCATTGCACCTACCAGATCATTCCGGACTCGAATTCTGCCTTGACCTCGATCGGATTACCATTCTCGTCCTTGCCCGGACGAATGTCGAAAACGGTGAGAATCGATGCGATCGAGATCCACAAAGTTGCGTCTGCCATGAAACGGCCTGGACAGATGCTGCGTAAAGGGGGTCTGTCAAAAACTTGTCCGTGACGGGAAAAATCAAATTACCGTCGTCCGTAGCC
>JBBPLL010000814.1:0-12047 GCA_038089755.1 Leccinellum rugosiceps | reverse complement strand
GTGCCGCGAGCTTCGTGATGAAGAACGTAGTTGCGAGCGCAACAAAGTTGGCGGAGGTGTAGGAGTGGGCTTGCAGGGTACGTCATTTCCCCCGAGTGCGCAGCATCTGATGCTCGTGATTTTTTCTTCTTCTAATTGACGACGTTTTGGTCGGCGATGACGGTTCTTTAGAACAGAAAGGAAGTTATATGATATTGGGCCGAAGTACTAAGAACATAGTCGTGGGTTTGAGGATCAATTGATTGGCATGAGGCATGTGCTTCTTGCGGGTTTGAACGTTCTCACTGAGTGTACCCATATTTTATAGCTTCGCTGATCCGACATTCAAACACTGTCCCGATCCCTGCCACGTTCAGAATCGCAGGTCAGTTCAATTAGGTACTGCCATGGTTGAAAACAACAGGCGCGAGCGATCGAAGGGGGTTTTCACTACACTCAGTGTGAGTGATTCATTTACCGTTGTTTTCGTTGTACACTTTGTTAAAGCGTTGACCTCGACGTTGGCGCTGGCAGTTTCTAGAAGTACATAATTAGTTCCCAGTCACGTCTCTCAATCACTTCGCTGTCAACATGGTGAGCCTCAATTTTTTTTCTGAAAGTTTAGACGGCTTGACTCAAAGTTCCAGTTCCAGCCTCTTCAAAATCTGCTTCCCAGCTGCGACCATCGAAACCGTCGAGATTCTGGTTCCTGTACTTGAAGTCTTGCTGATTTCTGGCGCAAGTTACTGCGGAGGTGATGTTCTTTGAGCTCTGCAAGATTGCGAATATGGTGGGCCTCCGTTAATTGGTGCTGGCCGCGACGGTGGGAATGCTGCATGCGGCCAGACATCGTTCACTCCGATGTGCATAAGAACGTGCAGACACCTTGAATCAACCCTTGTCGCAAACGTCCGGGAGGATTCGCGTTGGGTATGATAACCCAAACCCAAACTGGAGGCGAATGTCAGATAAGCTCGAATGTCCACGCGTCGCACGACTCACGACGGAAAATGGATTTACGAGGTTTGCCAACTTTACATCCATCACTGCCTTGGGCCGCATCGTGAAACGACGTCTTCGTCAAGAACATGGGTGCTGAATTTGACCTCTAGGTGTATGTACTTAGCACAGGATCATCATCGCACCATAAGATGCTGATCTGGTAAATCCAACGTATGTCCAGTTCAGGTGCGTCCACGTCGCTCAGTTCAGTGAACTCACTCATTCATGTCATAGCAAGGAAAGCCAGACGAGACGAGATGCGTTCCGGTCGTTTCTCTCCCGTGCGTTCGTGAGGCACGAGGAATGCAGGAGGGAGCACCTTCGACACTAGATTCTCACCTGAAATCAAAGACTTATTATGATCACGATCCAGGGTGCGACTCATGGGCAGACAAGAGTGGGGCCGTTTAGCAGTTTCGAGTGGGTACTTGAAGTCGGTAGATTACTGGAATACGGTACCAGATTACGTGCCAGTTGAAGTGCTACGTACGATCGTTTACAATTTGGACACCCACACCTATCTCGTATGCTAACGGTCCTCTAGCAAATGGTGATCTTCCAGATAAGACCATGTGATCAGTGGCAGTGGCATCGGCGTCACAGTCACTGGTTAAGCGTGACTTTACCTTTGTCAGTTGCGTCTACCTCATCGTACATCATCATCCACAGAACCATGAATACGGACGACTCTGGTCAACCCTTAAATCCGCCCACGTCGTGTGTGCATCCTTTCATTGTTCTTGGCAATGTACTGAGCGGGTACTAAGGTGGCAAGGATCATCGATATCAAAGGTTCGCCATTCAAACAACAACGCCTCTGTCGTATCCAAGTTCACCTTCTTTTGTTTCAGACATCGAACTTCGTACACTTGGGCGGCAAAAGCTCTCGATCGTGAGGGAATATCAAATCGAATTTTTCGTGCGCGATTCATCATGGATGACGAAGAAAACAAAGGAGACAGGCATCATGCCTCATGGAACGAGAAACCGTTTTTTGTGGGTACATTTCCTCCGTTCCACAGCAGGGAAGTGAATAGTGTCAGTGACGGCGAGGAGCGCTCCGCCCTCCTCGTGAAGGTTCATCAAAAACCGTTTCATGCGAAAGGACATATCGGTCCTGAGTGGTTTTGCTGGCACTATCGGTTGCATATGGCGGTATGAGATTATTTGGTGTCATAATTTCCATTGATGCGATCTCTCTGATCAAAGTACTCCAGGAGCCTCTTTAAACTGGTATCTGGTCGTTCTGGGTCTACGATCAAGTTTACTGTAATTGCCGACATTCAAAGCCTATTAGGCCACTCAAACAGAACCGTGAGTCGCTCCCACCTTCTGTGCACGCATACACTGATGGTAACCATGACACTAAGGCGTCAGCAAACCCGGTCTCTCACGATCTCAACGACATTCGCGACGATCGTAGCAATCGTGCTGCAGAGTGGTCCCCGAATGCGAGCCCGAATCAAAACAAAGTGTTCTCCTGCCCCCATCTCCTCTAGCAAGTCCACCGCGAATAAAATTACTATGGCGATGCAACAGCGGGACATCTCTAGCCCTATTTCCAGCCTACCAACCCCAATACCTCCAATCCCCAATCCCCAACCTCCAATCCCCCCCTCCCCCACACACAGCTGCGCTATTTCCGTCCCCGTTCGTTTCCACCAAGTGCCGCTCCTCCTGTCGGCTTGCTGTACCATTATCCTTTATCCCACGTCCTTCGCAATCACACAACACATACCGCCTCAACCGCTCCGTCTACCAGCTATGATCTGAACCACGTCGAAGAGCAACTCGCGCTTAACAATAACGTGCCATGAGCGGTTCCACGTTTCATCCTCAATGCTGTTCCCGGGGGCGAGATACAATTCTCGGGCATTCCTCCAAGCGTCGCGAGTGTCTGGTGCAGAACCATCGACTTATCGTCCTCCCTCTCCCATCCGTGGCAGAGGAGTGAAATGGGGCGAAAATTTTGTCTAACCTACGTGTTGTGGCAAGGCGAAAGGTGGTCAGATTAGGCAAACGGAAACGGGTATGATATTGGCGATGACGACGTCAAGTGGGTCGACGAGGAAGAGCTGCTGGAATTCGAATATCATCGTACGTGGACAAGATGGGGTGGAAATGGGAGGCGTGGTGTGAGGCGCTGCAACAAGCGGTACGCTTTTGCTTGTTTTGTTCTCGTTGTGAACTGCATACTGACATGTTTGTGAATAATTCCAAGCATTCAATTGTGAGACAGACGCAACGATGATTTTGCTTGTGGCTCCGGTCGCATTTGGCCAAACTACATACATTGACATTGTACTCCGTGCAACGCGATCAGCTCGTCGTATGCGATGGCGCAAGATACGCACAACCTTTATCAATGGGACCGCGTCCCAGCGCGATACGCTCGCGCACGATTTTGGTTTTGATCATGGAGTACTAGCACCTGCTAGGTTCTTCGAGCCTGTTTAGAGACGCATCCGAGTCCGATGCGTCGCACGGGAAGATGCCAAGAATTCTGAGCGGCATCTGCCATCGCGAACCAGTCACTCAGGTGGGGTTCGTCAAGCTCACTAAAACTGTTAATCAAGCCCTCATTTTCGTGGAAGCTATTGCGGAGAAGACTCTTACCTCCACCATAACGCTCACCGCTGCTCGTGGGCCATGGCAGGTCTACAGCTTCGGGTCTCGCGATCACCGCCGCACTGGCGCACGGGTGTCCAAACACATGTATAACGAGTCTGAACCCAAAGAGCTTGAGGATGTTGTTCGAGTTCATCTTCAAAAGAATTGGACACCTTGGGGTAGACGAAGAGCATCTGGACTATGATCTATTCCAGAACACAAATATTGGAGTCAACGTGTTCCGTCAGCATCGTCAAACCATATAGGTTGGTGCCATGTATCAACCAGCGTTACCTCGCTCACGTCTTGACAGTACATCCAACCCGGAGATGTCCATGTCTTAGGACAGGTTGAGTTCGTCATTGTTAACGAGGCTGCGGCTATCCTACTTCCTCTTGTGGGCAACTGCCTTGAACCATACTTCATGGCTTCCACCATCAACGGATATGAAGACACTGATCGTTCTTTTCCCTCAAAACTCATCCAACACTTGCGCAAAAGTACCAGACCCTCTCTCACCAAGAACGTCATACAGGAATGTCCTATCACGACCACATTTACCTCTCAAAAGACGACAGTTGGCCACACCAATACACGCTGCGGGGAATAAAACTGGAGATAGGTCCTTGGAGGCAACTTATTAGTCAGCTGCGGTTGGTTGCATCGAGATCCCATCACAAGTCACGAGTGAGATCGCATCTCCAGATCCAGACCCGATTTGATCTGATCTAGATTTCCCTTCATGCAAAAATGTCGTATCAAGGTTCTAGTTTGCAAAGGTGAGTTGGGAGATCTTCTCACAAGTGAGGCGTCAGCAGATGACTGTGTGGTAGACCTTTCTGTCTTGTCTCTCTCTCTCGCAAGTGGGAGCGTGACCGCGCTCCACAGGCGAGAATGATTCCTCCGCATTGCAAGGTAAGGTAGTCATCAAATCTATCTATCCATACGCTCAGCCTTCATCCCCTTTTCTCCCCGCCTTTCCTTGATAATATAGTCGTCACCTCAATCGAACCGTCGTTTTTCGTGACGCCGCTTGATCTCAACCGCCTCGACTAGTACGCTAAGAACAAGGTCGATTACCACCCCCTTTTAGACCTCCTTTTCTACTTTGATAAACGCCTCGGGGACGGTGTGAGGCTGCCTGCTATGCAAGCGTCCTCCAGAGAAATTCCATGGAAGAAGTTGAGGTAAGTGTTCTTCCTACATCGCCTGACTGTGCCAAAACCAGTTTTTACAACGATGACAAACAGAAACAGCTATTGCTGCTGGTCCCACCAGCATTGGCATCGTGTCAAGCTGATCCAAAAGATCAGTAAGAAGTTGACGGACATCCACAAGAAGGCGATGCGATTCCGTTGACGAGGTGGTTGAAGAAGGAAGAGACCAAAGTGCGTGCATAATGCATGTTTGAATCGATTGAGTTGGTTGACGAGAGAGGGAATGGGTTTGTAATAATTTGATATATCAAAGTCTGCGTGAACGCATTGAAAAGGTTCGACGCTGCCACTAGTATATCATTCTGCAAGTTGTGAACTACTTAGACCCACTTCAAATCGAACCTAATTTGCTGTCCCTCGGGTGTTCCCGGAGTCTCACCAGTCGGTGAAGTTTGTTCCCTAGGCCCGTGGTTCTTCCATGTCCGACATCGTTCACACGAAGACATGTATCTGCCAGTGTGGTCGCATATTCACAGACCCCGGAGGCTTCACTAGACATGAAAAAACCTGTCGCAAGGGCAAGAAAAGGTTGTCCGGCGTTCTTGCTAAGGCGAAGGAGGTTTATCAGGTGAAAAAAGCCAGGCTATCACTCTCGAGGGCCACAAGTGTAAACGACAGTACGATTGCTTGTGGCAGCGGCAATAGGGAGCTGGACCTGCGTGGTGATGCCAATCAGCAGGTGTGTTTTACTGAGCATTTTGTTTATGATATCTAACATGTTTTGTAGAATGTCCCTTCCGCTTCATGTGCGCATCAGCAATCTCTGGTCAGCACTAACGAACAGGGCAATGTTGTCAATCATTCCAAGGTATGTAGTCATTTGGAACGAGCGCTCGACGATGCTGAAAATGTGTAGGATGATGTACCTTTAGCGCTACGCCGCCCTCATAGAGTTCGCCGCCCTCCACTATGTTTCCGGCACACCTCACCTGAGTCACTGCAACCTCTCCCTCCGCCGGAGTTGGCGATCAATTCATGCACATCAGTGGAGCCAGGAACTCGCTGCCATGTACCTGACTGTGAAAGCGGGGCTCGTTCAGAAATGTTTGCACCATCGAACCCAGCTGCTTCGTCCTCATCTACGTTTCGTCCATTACTCAAACGATTCAAAATGTTCATGAATAAATTTAGTTTGTTCCGTGTCTATACTACGCACAGTCCTCCCTCACACGATCCGGATGACCCATCCTCAATAGAACATGCGCCGCAGGCATCCTCTCAAGACATCCGGCATTCGAAGATGACAAATGCATTTCATCCTTACCCAAATGACAGTTCAATGCGTTTAGGAGACTGGTATTGGAATCACAGCGCGCAGAAGTCTAGGGAAAGTTTCAAGCAACTTCTCAATATCATTGGGAACCCCGCGTTTGATGCTGCCGATTTACGTGGGGTTGCATGAGATTCTATTAATAAAGAACTTGGCGATCACGACTCCGATATGGGTTCGGACACTCCAGAATGGTTGGGTAGTGACCACGTCTGGAAATCTTCCTCAATTACCATATCTGTTCCCTTCCACAGCCGTTTAGCCAATCCAGGGCCTAAGTCATATACCGTGCAAGATTTCTACCACCGTTCTCTTATCTCGATTTTAGAAGAAAAGGTCTCAGATCCTGTCCAGGCAGCACATTTCCACTATGAGCCATACGAATTGCTCTGGCATCCACCTCACAGGGACAGGGACATAATGGTGTATGGGGAGCTTTTCACCTCCAACGCATTTCTTGATGCTCATAGGGAGTTACGAGAATCACCTCCTGAGCCTGGGTGTGACTTACCTCGTGTTGTCGCTGCATTCATGTTCTGGTCAGATGCGACGCAGCTCTCCACATTCGGCAATGCAAAACTTTGGCCGCTCTACGTGTATTTTGGCAACGAGTCGAAGTATTGTTGATGCCAACCATCAAACAACTCGTGCTCTCACGCTGCTTATTTCCAGACAGTGAGCGATCACAATCACAATTTACTTTTACTGATACATTGTTGTACCCCAGCTCCCTGATGCATTCAAAGATTTTGTGATGCATCATTCTGGAGGGAAGACTCTGAGTAGTGCTCTCATGACCCATTGTCATCGAGAGTTCTTCCATGAACAATGGAAAGCAATTCTTGATGAGGATTTTATCAAGGCCTATAGACATGGTGTCGTGATCACCTGTTGTGACGGCGTGAAACGCCGCTTCTACCCCCGTATTTTTACATATTCCGCCAACTATCCGGAAAAGTAGGTCCCCATAGTCTTTTTTGAATTGTACTAATTCCCATACCTTCAGAGTCCTCATAGCATCCATTCGTAATCTCGGAGGTTGCCCCTGCCCTCGTTGTAGAATTCCAATGGGTGAGGTCCAAAACCTTGCTACTAGTATGAAAGATATGCGGAATCGGGAACTACTCGCTCGTTATGATGATCAGGAACGCCTCGAATTGATACAAGCTGCACGAGACTTGATTTACGAATGTAATTACGCAATTATGACGCCTCAGGTTGAGGCCCTACTCAAACCAGAATCGCTGGTTCCGACATCAGTAAGATTCTCTCTAATACTAGTGTGAGGTTTGCTGATATTTTTGGAACGTCGTACAGAATGCTTTCACGGACAAGCTCTATCCGTTGGGTTTCAATCTCTTCCTCATGCTGGTGGTGGACCTACTCCACGAATTTGAACTTGGAGTTTGGAAAG
Organism: Leccinellum rugosiceps; assembly: GCA_038089755.1. Taxonomy (NCBI): domain Eukaryota; kingdom Fungi; phylum Basidiomycota; class Agaricomycetes; order Boletales; family Boletaceae; genus Leccinellum; species Leccinellum rugosiceps. The sequence goes on along the minus strand of JBBPLL010000814.1, from coordinate 4,555 downwards.
CTGTTCTCATTCACCTTCTTCGTATGCTGGAGTGTCTCGAAGAGAGCAAGGTACATGAGCTTGATCGAAGGTCTGTTGTTTGTCCGGACCTGTTTTATTCCCTTCACCCATTTTTGCTGCATTCAGATACCGCCTAGTTCCAACCTTTGGGCAAGATACTATCCGTCGGTTTTCTCGGAACGTGTCAGATATGAAGAGAACTGCAGCCTATGATTTCGAGGATATTCTACAGGTTAGAAACCCGAATAACTAATTTGGCCTGACCTGATCATTGCTCTAGTGCGCCATGCCCATATTCGATGGATTATTTCCCGAGCCACATAATTCATCGGTATTAGAGTTGCTTTACATTCTCTGCTATTGGCACAGACTTGCAAAACTTTGGATGCACACTGATGAAACCCTCCAGATCATGGATGACATCACACTATCCCTTGGAAAAGAGCTTCATGCATTCAGTACTCGTACATGTCCCACTTTCCTGACGCGCGAACTCAGGCGTGAAGCGGAAAATCGAATGCGACGCCAACAAAAGTCGCAGCCACGTACTACGTCTGTCGGAAAATCATCCCAAACTGGTTCACGTCAACCGAAAACTTTTAATCTTCAAACATATAAACTACATGCTCTTGGCGACTACGTATCTTCCATTAGAAGGTATGGAACTACTGACTCTTATTCGACACAATCGGTATGATATACGACTTTGTGAGTCAGTGGTATCATTTCTCATCTCATTCATTTTCACAGGGAGAGCGAGAGCACCGCGTCGGAAAGGGAAGGTTCCTTCGGACCAGCCGCAAAGATGTGACACAACAACTCACCCAAATTGAGAGGCGCCAGCTACGCATCCGGCGTATCCACGAGACAATAGATCGTGATGCTGTGCCTGCGACACTGCTAGAACCCATAGCTAAGGACCCGAAGGAACATTACCAGATTGGAAGATCGCAGAATTATCCTCTGGACGTTTGGACCTTTTGCTGGGAAAACTCTAATGACCCAGCTGTTAAGGTGACCGGTCTTCATGTATTATGTCCACGACTACCATGCTCATAAGAGTCCAGGACTTTGTGCTCAAACTCAAGCGTCATCTACTGCCCCGCGTAGTGATGAATCATGCATCGAACCCAGATAGTGATTCAAATCCTACCCTCGCCACTGGACTTGAAGATGGTTTTGGTGCGCTACCCGTCAACTCGGATCATGTTGTACTCAAAAACAACCGCATTTATCGACATCTCGTACTTCGAATCAACTACACGACGTACGATGTTCGCCACGCCAATGATATCTTCAACCCGAATACCGAGCACCGTGATATCATGATGCTCCATCGCCCACAGTCCGAGCAAGATTCAGATCGATTTTGTTATGCTAGGATTCTCGGAATCTACCACACTAATGTTCAGTACATCGGGCCAGGCATGAAGGACTATTCACCGCGGCGGATGGATTTCTTGCACGTGCGCTGGTTTGAACGAGTCCCGGAACAAGACCTGCATGGCCTAGACGCTCTGAGGCTCATACAGGTAGATGATCCTACATCTTGCGATTTTGTGGATCCTGCGGACATAGTGAGAGGCTGTCACATCATACCTGCCTTTAGGCATGGGACACTGTATCAAGAACAGATTGCGGCGGACTCAAGTCGCATCACACGAGATTCGAAGGAGTGGATGTATTATTATGTCAATAGGTATGACGGACTCGCTCGCTACTATCTCTTGACTCATACTTGTATGAAGATTTGTGGATCATGATATGCTGCTGAGGTACCACTGGGGCCTCGGTGTCGGGCATACTTATTCACACGTTCCGGGCTTTTCCAACAAGAACCAGCCATTTGCTACAGCAGACAATGAAAATCCCCCAGATGCGCAACCCGCACCGTCTTGCTCTTCTATTCCTGTCTCATCTGAGATCCAAAGTCATGCAGGAGGTGCTACAGCAATGATTGTGGATGATCACTCTCCCATCGAGGAGTTTGTGCTTCCTCAATGGGATGGCTCGGACCTGGAGTGGGAAGTGTCTGCATCTGAGTCTGAAGAAGATGTTGACATTCAGACCATGTATGTTCTGTATGATGATGATATTGAATCCGACCATTGAACATAATACTACTGTCAAACATACGTACTCCACTGTCAGTTTGTGTTTCAATAGAGCAGGGTGATATTCAACCCGAAAATCTGACGTTGACAAATTGTACTGCTCCGAGTAAGTTCAAGTTTATAGCAGTTCTTTGTGGATGGGCCCATCCTTGTTCTCTTATGAGGGTCAATGTCCCAGAGACTCTTATAGATGTTCTATCTCTGGCACCATGATCTCCTCGCTGCTACTCCGAAGGATCCCCCTTAAACCATCTCTTTCATCTCCCTTCGTTCATCAGCAAACTAGGGATTGAGATCCCAGCATTTCCAGGATCTCCAATTACCACTGATATTCCAGCATTTCCAGCTTCTACAGACTGAAACCTCCAGTAACCACAGATACTCCAATGTGCAATGTTTACTCCCTGAATCTCCAATTGCCATAGCCCACAGTATTAGTACTAATCCAGACAGACTCGGATATGGTATACATTTGAACACAACTTGAATTCCTTTTTTCAGTTGATTTGCTTAGTACGAATCACATCACATGGAAATTGATTTATTTCGTAGTCCACTAGACAAAATATTAATACTACGGTTACTGTACATCTGGACACACTGCAGCTTGGTCGACCCATTGTCATCCCCTCGTCCCGGCGTCCCAAACAGATGCATGTCGTGTCCGAGTCGTACTGCCACATCGTGTAAGTTTGGAGTCTTGCGGAGGTCGAGGGCATGTCTGCATTCATTCGAATACCAGGCGCAGAGGGGAAATAAGAGACACAGGTGGGGGCAACTGTGGTAGCTATAGCATCTGTCTAGACTGGGCCAGATTGTCCAGCAGGACCCCTAGTTTGCTGATGTTGGACCTACTCTATGGTTTGGTTGGCGTCGGCTTGGCATATATGGCAATGATGACTTCAGTGCCACCCCCGTACTGGTCCCCATTAAATGCGCACCACCGCTGGCGCTCCGATCTTGGGGACTCGTTGCGCGTACAAGCTGTGTGCGGAGGTTTTGCAAGATACAGCTATGGTGCTTACCATGAAGATGAGCAGGAAGCGGTGATAGTGGTGGCGCGTTCGCGAATGTGTTTGGGTTGATAGATGCAAGGACGTGTCCATGCATGATATCAGACATACATACATTACGTATTTGACTTGGGCACGCTGTCTGAACTTGATTCACCAAAACCGGGACTAATGTACGGACGAAAGTGCAATGTTAATCATCCTGGGCCAGCTCAAGCGCTCACTGCCAGTTGCATAATCTATTATTACTTGCCAGTGGGAAATGCCGACGGAGCCAGCATAAACATTGCTTGCGGAAGCACAAGTGAGAAGCCTAAGTTCTGGACATCTACGACCACGCCGGCACGGTACAGTCGATCTACATTTCTTCTGACTCGACCAAGTTTGAGGAAACCTGCGGGTGATAATTCAAGCATGTGAGAGCAGAAACCACGAGGGTTAATGATTTTTTCGACGATTTTCGACGATGAAGGAACCTTGCAAGCAAGGCCTGGGTAAGTTCGCTCGACGGCTGCAGTGTCTCCTCAAGTAATCTATACTACAACAACGCTAGTGTGATTTTTCTTCTTTCCATTTCGTTCCAAGTCCCTCAAGGCTACCATACTCCTGAACACAGCTCCACCAGCGCAGCCTTCCAATGAAAATATGGTTGAAGATGCACAGACGCGAGAGTCGGAACATACTGAGACACCTACCGTAGTGCCACTGGCCATCAAAGCCCCGATCCCCCTGGAAACATTCTCTCTGACTGATTTCCCCTTCTCTATGTTTGTACACCTGGTTGTCTGTGAAAAAAGTAACTTATACTCTTGTAGGTTACTTGTGGCCAATGTGTTTCTTTTCCTGTGCTCTTGTTCACCTCGCTATTGTGTAGACTACCGTCGCCGACAAGCATGGCAATCACACTGTCTTGTTTTTCTCCTTGCTTGGGAGTGCGGTCACCATTTCAGTCTTCGGCAATTGCATGACACTCCACTAGGCATTCGTCATTCGCCTCCTCCATTGGAGGTATACTCACATATCATATTCCAACATTCACCCTTTACTCGAATCACATCCGACTGGCCTTGACGTTGCACGACTGCGTTGGGGAACATGGTTCTTTCTGTGCAAGTATGTACTATCCGTGACGTCAAAGAACTCCTATCTAAATTTATTTGCCAGACATTGAAATCACTGGCAAAGCACGGTGCAAATCAAAAGAGTGTAGACTTGCCTTTGTCACTACCCCACCTGTACCAGCAAGTTCTCGGCAAGATCCTACATATTCTCTTTCAGAACCACCTAGAGAGCGACAAAAGGTACATAAAAATCAACATCCCCTTGCATTTTCGTGTCGCTAACTCTGCATCATGATTTCCATAGCCTTTACTTGAACTATTCACAACTATCCGAGCCCTCTGCTATGTCAGATCTGCCTCCATGACG
>JBBPLL010000813.1:0-12111 GCA_038089755.1 Leccinellum rugosiceps | reverse complement strand
TTCTCAACAGCAGTTGAATAGAGTCATTGGTCTCTATGTGAGAATCTACATGATTGGAGTCCTGGTATATTTTACCTTGACCATTGTATTCCTATATGTCTTCACAGTCAGTGTCTACCTCTTCTACTAAGCTACAGAAGAAGGAAAAGGCTTCACATTTGACTTATTCATAAATGGTCAATTATTCCAGCTTACCATCAAGAAGCCTAAGGAACCTGTTTCAGTAGAAAACTTGAACATGGATGGAACCCTCTGGGAGAACTAGCAGTGGGAACAAACTGATTGGGAAGATAATACCACCGAAGCAGATTACTTCACTGCCCAACCCAACTTTGAAGAACTTAGAGTCTTAGAAGACATCCAAAACAACACCATTATTCAGCTCCTTAACCAGGTCTGAACAAACAAATATCCATTATTGAGAACTGAGTCATCTCAATACAGATCAGGAAAACTTTCCCGATCCCTCCTCTTACCACCCTAGACTACTCAGAAAACAACAACTTCCCCAGAGTGACTACTACTTCTGCAAAATATCTGGAACTCCCTACACTCTGTGGTTAACAGAAGAAATTCTTGAACATCTTTGTGGTAACTGAACCATGATCCTTGACTATGAGAGTCACCTCTATGAGTCTCACATAGAATTCCTTATCCCTGACCACTGCTCTCAAAATGTCCCAACAAGGCAGCAATAATGGAAGCCAAATGGATAACCAGCCAATCTCCAATAATCGGCTCGCATTGCTGCAATCACAGCTTGCCACATTATCTACAAACTTGGTAGCAGCTGAAGCATGTGCTGCAGCTGCAGAGGTGACTGCCATTGAGGCCAAAGTACAAGCCACATGGTTAGAAGGTGCCCTACACGGAGGGCAAGTGGGGCCCATTACCAAAACTATAGAAACCAGGGTCAATTTGGTTCCTGACCTGGATTTCTATGATGGGTACTATAAACAATTCAACAAACATCAGCAAACCAGCACATTTGACCTTTACACTGCTCTAGACATGACAGCTATATACAGAATACTCCAGATATTCCCAGCTACTCCAGGTCTTGACAGGTCTTCCCAGATCCTCCAGGATCCCCAGAGACACAGCCACCCAGATACATAGCCATATCACAGTAAGCCCCAGAGTTCTCCAGAAGGCTCCAGACTTTCCCAAACTGTCCAGCTTCTCCAGTCACTGACAGTTATCCCCAGATATATAATTAACCAGATACCAACCAAGTATAGTGACTACTAACCAGACACTAATAAAGCAGTAACCAAACACCAACCAGGCATTAACCAACATTTTCCTAACCAAGTCTAACTTTGCCGATATTCCTAACCTAGACTAACTAATGTGTTGTCTTCTAACCTGAACTAACAAGTGCTTTTTGCCAATATTCCTAACCTCAACTAATCAATACTAGACTTCCTAACCCAGTCTAATCAATGGCTTTGTCAATATTCCTAACCCCAACTAACTAATACCAGATCTCTAACCCAGACTAACCAATGTTTTATCTCCTAACCTGAACTAACCAATGCTTTTCCAGACTTTCTCCTAACCTAGACTAACCAATCTTTTTATCCTAACCTGGACTAATCAATGCTTTAATAGACTCTCTGTCCTAGACTGATATATCAGCCAAATCAAATAATAATGACATGGTAATTAGACAGAAAATGAACTCATGATTGACTTTCAATTTTTCTGATTTTTCCCACTGCTAATTTACTGAGTTACAGCCATAAATATTCAATGACAATCTATTCAGAAATGACAAGTGACACAGAATTAGTTGTATCTCAACTGCATTTGCATGACATCACGTGATCAGTGGCTCATATGAAAGGCATTACTCTGTACTACCTCTGATACAGCCATTACGAAGTGTGAAATTCCCACACTACCAAGTTGTAGACTGGTTTCTTGGTTAATGTCTGATTAGTGCTTGGTTAGTGTACTTGATTATGCTTGGCTAGTACCTGGTTAGTGTGCCTTTCATTACTCTGGTTAGTGTGCTTGGTCATGCTTGGTTAGTGTCTGGTTACTAGCGTGTCTAGCTTGGTTAGTGTCTGGTTAGTATGCCTAATTATGCTTGGTTGATGTCTGGTTAGTGTGCCTAGCTTGGTTAGTGTCTGGTTAGTATACCTGGTTATGCTTGGTTGGTGTCTGGTTAGTGTGCCTGGTCATGCTTCAGAGTGTGGTGAGTAGTGTGGCAACAAAGTGTAGCAAAATGTGTCAAGCAATGTAGCAGAAAGACTTAGTGAAATTTGTGTTGTGTTGCTGACATTATTTGCTTCATTTGTAAATAAATTCTCACACTTGATGTTGAAAAAAGCGGACATGCTTACAAATTGTAAAATTGAAAGTCAGCAGCCACCAGGTATTTAAACCTAGCACTTTTCAATTTTATTTCCCACACACTCTTTTTCCTCAACCACTACTATCTCCTTCTACATCACATACCACATACCACATACTATACATCACATGCTATTTATTATCTACCACTTATTTCTTTACCATCTACCACTTATTCATGGTTTATTTACCAAGTAAGTGAATGTGCTAGTGTGACTGACATGTGACTGACTCATTCTTTTAAGTGTCTTGTCATGGCCATGACATTGATATTTTCTGTAAGTAAAGTTCTTTATTCACACTTTGATTTGTGACTAACTTGTATGTCTCTTGTATAGATATGTGAGATTCATGGTAAGATTATTTCCATTTTGCTTAGTATATCCATAGTGTACTATATACATACATAGTGTTGAATGTAAATAGAATATGATATAAATATATAATTTATTTGACTATTTTTGGATGATCTGGAGCAAAGTGGAGCAATCTAGAGGTAACTGGGAGGATCTGGAATGGTACTAGGAGTAGCTGGGGAGGTCTAGGACAGTCTGGACAGATATAGGGGTTCTGGAAGGAGCTGGGAAAGTCTGGGACAAGCTGGACAGGCCTGGCCAGTTAGGTACCTTGCTGGGAACACTGGCTAGCTCTGGCCAGACTGTCATACTCTGGACAGCTAAGGGCTAGTTTGCTGATTAGTAGAACTACTACAGCATGTCATACCTTCAATTCGGGACTTGGGCGCTGTCATGCAGTGGAGCACCAATGTTACCAAGCATGCTTATGTTACCAAGGTCAAGAATCCTGTGTATGCTAGCAACAATCAGGATTACTACTCACAAATTGCCTGCCACCTCAATCATGCCAACAAGTGCTTTCAGTTTGACCTAGCAATTTATATTGCCTCCTTGCTTAGGCTGGACACTGAGGGTCATGATAATGAAGATGACAGTGATGGAGAAGAGCATGAACCCAATGGAGAAGCATCAAACTCAATACTTTATCATTCCCTAACATACAAAATCATCAATTATTTTCAAATTGCTTGCACAATCGCTGGTGATCCACATCTAGATGCTTCAAAGCCAACAAGAACCTTTGCCATGTCCACCACTGCTATTCATTTGCCCCTCAAACCCCATCTATGGATGACCATCTTGGGTGCCTCTGAGCTTTTCAACCTTCCTGATCTCCACAACACTATTCACAGGTACTTAGATCATTCTTCAACCGGTGAACTGCTTAATATCTTGGGATGATGGCAAGCCACTGTATCTCGTGCTATTTTTTTTGGATAAGATGCACATCTGGACCAAGATTTGAATACAACTATGAACTTGGAATACCTTGAACCCAGGTTTAGTAGAACCCACACAGACTCTACTAGTTGTTGCACTATGACCCCCCTTGACAAAGTATCCATCTGGTCACCACAATTGTGGCATTGCTAGTCTGACTTCTGATAGCAGTTGGCCAACCCAGGGGCTATCGAGTCTGCTATGATTTCCAGCCAGTCTGAGTTACAATACTAATTAAAGCCTTTCAGGCCATCTCATTGTTCAACTGTGCCTGGTTTTCTGCCTGCCCAATGGAGATCCTCTCATATATGTTCAATGCTTCAATTGTCACCCTACACTGGACCCTGCATCTGGCCTGTATGCTCTTAAATGCACTTTGAGAAGAGATAGATCATGTATTGGGGATATGATCCCCTTAGCTCACTTATGTTCAGCCACCCACCTCATTCCTAATTTTGGTAGAGTAGCTAATCTGTGCCTCACTCCACAAACCAGCTATGAACTCTCCATAGACTTTTGGCTCAACAAGTACTAGAACAAATTTTTTTCTATTCCCTCATATCTATGTAGCTACCATATACAAATAAAATCTCTTTCTTTTGTTCAACCATTTGTCCACCTCAGATGACATTCTTCATGAGCATGCATCCATGAGGGCATCCAACACTGCATAATTCAAGGACTATATCGTCACTGGAAACAACTATTTAGTTGCCAGTGGAGTTACCTTTTCCCCAATAGTGTGAGTCCTTGTGCAACATGAAACATGCCAATGACTAGCATGCTAGCACATTCATCAACAAGTCCATATTCTATATGTAGCAAATGCTATCAAGAAGACCAAGTGGTCAGTAAGGGAGTACAACCAATGAGGGCATACTATCATTCGTCCTCTAGCCCAGTTACAATGGGTGTCTTGGTTAATGATAGCAAGTATGTACATGTGTAATGTAGTACTAGCAGCCAATGGTCGAGATAGAAACTTGAAGATAAGTGAAGACTTGCTAAAGGAGTCAAGTGTTGTTGAGTGGTCAGAGACTAGTGCAAGGACTGTAGCCAAGACCGAGAAGAACAAGACTGGGAGTCTTGCCTTCAAGGTGTTCCATTATAAATACTACTACCCTGTCTTGAGATTCGACAACCATTAATGTGCATGATTCTGAACAGATTCATTTTGGAAAAGGGATTTGCCATTTGCTAATCCACCCTGTTTCTTCACAGGCAGCTGCTCAAAGATCTGATAGTAGCAAGCAAGTGCCTGAACACATCTGCAATGCAAACCATGTTCCATTTCCTATCCTATGATGCCACTGATGCACAATCTCTAGGCTTGCAGTGATTCGAGTGGCTCCCTTGATACAAAGTGTGGCAAAATTCGAAAGCATCATGAGTTGATTAATTTGGGAAAGTGTTAAGGTGCACTGCTTCCTCTTTAGATCAAGCTGGATCTGAGCACAAAGTGTCTCCCAGTCATGGATTTCACTTGTCATTGACCCAGAAGCAATAGCCTCATGAAGTTCATCCTCCTAGTCTTCAAGTTCTGCCTCTGCAGTGTCCAAAGTTGTGTGATCTGGACCACCCTCCAAGTCCAGCAGTGATTCCAAGTCATCTGCCAAGTCAGCACTCCTAGCATCACTATAGTCTGTGCTTGTATCTGAGAGGACTGTGGCACTTTAGGCCCGCCCACTTACCACTGGCACCTGTGGTTTATCATCCAGAGTTATTGTCAGATCAAATGAAGTCATCTGAGTCTGATTTGCTGTCCAAGTTGCTAGTATTGAACCTGGATTGATGACCAGCTATATAACCTGTGTTGAATGTTAACCTGAGCTTGAAGTGGGTTTTGATGGTACCAAGTGGTGAAAACCGAAAGTATCAAGTGATAATTGATTCTGCCAAGCATGCTGATATCTTTGCTATGTCCACTTTGACTTGCTCATCATATCAGGGCCCTTGACATATGTTGTCAGCTGCACTGAATCAAATTTTTCACATTAAGAGATAGATTGACTTAATCACACTGGCAATGTAACTCACCTTTAGTAAATTTCTGTTTCTATTGCAAAACTCTTGAGATCCAATCTGCATCCTTCTCATCCTCCCTGTCAACCATTTCTGCAAGCCTTTGACCAAAATCAACATTATCAAGTATCTTGAGCTCAATCTCATCATCAGCATACTCATCATTATCAATCTCTTCATCACACTCTTGCTGATAATCAATTTTAAGACTATCAAATGCAATAGCAAGTTTCTCGAGTCCATGATCTGTGTGACTTTCATCAATATCAGATGTGATTTGCTCAGATATTGAAGGTAGTAAAGTCTGCTGTTGATTTTGAAATCCTGCCATATTTTTTGACTTCTTCTTTGGTTGGCCTCCAGGCATGATCAAATCAGTTACTAGCAGGGTTTAAAGTCCTATTTTTTTTGGTCACTTTCTGACTATGTGAACCCTAATTTTTATGGCACCATGGACAACTCCACAAAAGGAGTTGTTTGCGCATTTTTCGGTATTTTTAGCTATTTGTTTTGTGTTGCACCAAATTTTTGTGGGTCTTTTTTTTTTTTTGCAGAATTTAAAGAATTGGCTCATGCAATTGTCTTGCCTATACTTCTACTAGTATGAATATACAGTTTTTAGGTGGTCCTGTGGCATTGTTATGTCATAAAAACTTGTTTATCATTTTTGTTGACTTTGCTTGTCCACAACTGTACCATTCAAGGTATAGATCACACAGATTGACTGATTATTGATCAATATATCTTACTTCTCAAGTCAAAATAGTATATATGTTACAATTCATTGTGATGCCCCTATCTTTTTCTCCTTTCCTCCGCACTTCCCTGACCCTGGCACTGCCACACACCAGTAGCCTCAAGGCTTCTCCTTTCCTCCACACTCCCCTGACCCCGGCACCACCACACACTGGTAGCCTCAAGGCTTCTCCTTTCCTCTGCACTTCTCCAACCCCAGCACTGCCACACACCGGTAGCCTCAAGGCTTTCCCTTTCTCCTTGCTTATGCTTCACCACATGTACTCTCTTCCTTTTTTCGCCTCCCTGGTTTCCTGATCCGCACTCCGGTCTCCTGGCCTCTGTTCCTTTGCTTACCTGGTCTCCTAGCACTCCTAGTTTCCCAGCCTCACTTTCTTATCTCTGTTCCCTTGTCTTCAAGTTTGCTCCTCAGTCTCCCAGTACTCCTGGTTTCCTGATCTCAGTCCCCTTATTGTCTCTCCTTGGTTTCCCAGTAACCACTGGTCTTCTGACTTCTATCTCATTGCCTCCATTATCACTTATTGATATCTACGTCATCCGCAGCTTCATGACTCATGCTTCTTACTGCAGATTACTCATTCATTGCTTCTCCCGAGTTCCTGAACATTCTCTTAGGTTCTCCTCTGATGCCTTGTGTATCCTTATCATCCACTCATAGATTTCTCCTCATTAGACAATTCCTTAGATATCTCTTTCATCATGGTCTGTGCACATCACACTCACGTATATAAGGGATACACCTTCAATTTCATAACCCTATCTTAGTCTACCAGATACTACCATGTAGTGCCTGCCTAGCAATATACCCATCGAGGTTCCCCTCCGCCTCCCTAGTGCTTAAGTGCATACCCTTCAACCATAGTACACTCAGTCCATGTGAGCCTCCACCCAAGCTCTTGATCGGGAGTCCCTTCATACCTTGGTCCCTCCGCCCTTCAACCTCTGGTGCTACTCTTTCTGGTCTATGTCCGACCCTACCCAGGCTAGTGTAACAATATATCTAGTAGATTATAGGTCATATGTGTCATTTTTAACTCAAATGATATGCATATATGTATGTATTATCATGATTGGAGGTATCAATAACCACTTTGATGTTGATATCATGATATAACCTTGCACAAATCTCAAAAATGTTCAAAAAATGTTTAGAAAATGTCCAAAAAATATGGAAAAATTACCAAAAATCACTAGTGATAGGTACATAAATAGGGGGTGGCTGTACACCAGTTGCAACCAGTTGAAACCAGTCTTTACCAGTTGCCAGTTGCAGTACCAGTCCACAACTGGACTTTGAAACACTAACACTGACACTGCAGAAAAACCAAGATTGTGTGTTGGTTGAATGTGTGACAGAACTCATCATCTGTGTGAGGTTCAACACAGATTCCACTCAAGTTTGTCATCAGCAAGGATTTCACCCAGATTCCTAGATTACTTGTCCATTGCACACACATTATAGCCTATTGACTGTAGAGCCATTAGTAGTTCTCAAATCTAGAATTGTTGACTTGAACATATATTAACAAATTTGAAATTGCTCATTTTATCTAGACATGTAACACACAAGATGGAACAGTGACAGGCCCTCCTCACCCTCAAATCAGAGATAAGATATGGCTGTGCAAATCAGCAAACCAGTGGTACTTATTAAAATGCAAGGCACCTGATGACTAAGAGCAAGTGTCGATTATCAGTTCAACACAAAAAAGGGACCTACTGTGATCGAAGCAAGCCAGTGATGTTCTGTGCTGTAGTAGAGTAGTTGACACCATTGTAGCTTATTTGGCCAATTGTAGCCACTACTAATTCATCTTTGGTGGCAGGCAAGGGGATTGTCAGTATCACACAGATCAATACCAGTGAGATGATTGCTTGCCTTCTGATATCATATCCATGACTGGCTGATGAAGAAGGAAAAAAAGGAAAAGATCAGTGATCAAGTCATCTGCACAACATTTTCAACTACCTCTTCCTTTAATATTCTAGTATTTAGCATAACCAGGTCATTCAAGAGAAATGTAGTGAGAGAATGGATAGAATGTACGCTAAGAACAATGTGCCACTATCCACTAACTTGCTATTTTGGTGATACACCCTTTTGGTTGAGAATCATGACCAACTCTTTTCACAAACACATTAACCTACCAGAAGTGATTACTGCTGATCAAGCTCTTGAGGGAGATCCTAGTGCTTGTGCTCCAAGCTTGTATGGGTCTGGGCTAGGCTATGCAAAACTGGGTGCTCAGCTAAATGCTATGACATGCTGTGGCCTCAGTTATGGAAAAGAGCTGGTTTGCTGATGTCCCATAGTCTTGGTGAAGCTCCATCATCTGGTTCACCCAGCCGTTTCCATCCCTGAGATTGGCAGACTGCAAGCCCCTGATGTGAATTCCCAAACACTCCATTGAACTGTCAAGTCGTGAATGATGGAGAAATAGTTGAGATGGCATCCTTCACATTGGAAGAGAAGATGCACTGTTACACTATGCGCCTTCCAGTAGATGCCTTCTTGACTTTACCCTGTCAGTAGACACTGCAGGGGCTCATGAGGTATGCTACCTATCTTCCAGCGAGGAACTCACATAGAGTTGCATCAGCTGGTCAAGGACTAAGAGATTGGAGACCAATGTCAAGGTCTCTGGGTGATCTCGGGGAGTCTTGCGAGAATGGAGGTTCAAGCAGATGATGAGTTAGAAGACGCTGAATTGTGCAGAACTAGCTAAGGGACATTATTGTGCTATGGCAGGTATTTATAGGTATGGGTACAGTGCACAGACCAAGCTGTGTGTATAGCAGTGAAAGAGAGAAAGACATAGAAGGAGATGGTATGCGTAATACAGAGAGAGAAAAAGATATAAAAGAAGATGGTATGCATAATACAGAGAGAGAAAGACATAAAAGGAAACAGTGTCATATGTCCATCTGGCTAAATGGGAGTGTCAATGATAAAGGCATCATCCTCCAGAAGGAATAAAGAAAAAGGATAGTCTCTCATCATAAAGGTAGCTTCCACCATGGGGATCCCATCGGGATGAACCAAAACCATAACATTACCCCCTTCATATTGAAGGCGACACTTCGCACCAATACGGCACTAGGCACCTCACACTAAAACTCAACAAGGGGGATGGGGACTGTCGTGGAAGGGGAATTCCGACCAGAACAAGACTAGCTTGTTCGGTCGCTGCATTCAAGTATTTATACTACTGGTACATGCGCACAGACCATGCTGTGTCTGACAATAAGCTATCTACTACTACTATATATGGTTATAGTGTTCTCACGAGTGTGGGAGTATTCCCATACATGAGGTGTACACGTGTAAGTCCAGACTATGATGTCATAGATAAGAAGATAAGTGATAAGGTCACGTGAGGGATGACTAAGTGGGTCACGTGACTGTTCCAATCGATGGTCAAAAGAATAAGTAAAAAGGGTACGAGACGTGATACCAGGTGTGCGTATTGTACATAAGGTTAGAAGTGAAAATGAGGTTTGCAACATCACCCCCCAACTAGTCCTGAGATTCCAGATCAGGAGGAGGAGGCTCTGTGGAACCGTTGGTATAATTAATGAGAGACTGGAACAGCCCATCGAAAACCTCACGTGTCATCTTCAAGCGCCGTGGAGCATTTGAACGAGTAGTGTGGAACAATTTTATGGCTTCCTGAGCGTTTTTAAGAGCGTAGGCAGGTTCCCAAGTGCGATCGGAATCGTCGTATCCTTTCCAATGCACAAGATAATGGAAACCGCGGCCCACTGGTCGCGAGTCAACAATGTAGTCCACTTCGAATTCTTCGAATCCTTCGTCGCTGATGTGAAGTGGACCAGGTTTATAGGACGGCTGGCCGTCGAGAGGTTCGATGTAAGGTTTAACACGATCAACGTTAACCACATCTCTTGCCCGATTACTTTTAGGCAGAATATCAGCAAACCAACCCTTGTATTGGCAGACCTGTACAGACACTACAGAAAACTACAGCAAGGTACCTAGTAATACAGATCTGTACAGAAAAATAGGGGAAACACAACTCAATAATTTTAGTATTAATATAGGCTGAATTTTTTATAGGCTATTGTCTATATATATATAAGCTTCTCAGAAAATTTTCAGAGGTATAGATATAAATGTGGTTGTGTTATGACTCAAATACTTTCAACCAAATGTGGCTGTGTAAAGGTCTGTCCACTGATGAAGGAGCTGTACGGAATTTGCTCCATGAGTTTCTATGACCTGATATGGTCCAATCCATCGTTCAGTCAATTTGGCAGAAGGTCTTTCTTCACCAAGATCCAGGTGTTTGGTAGAAAGCCAAACAAGATCGCCGATCTTATAGATAGGGGCTTTGGAACGATGTTTGTCTGCCTGAGACTTCATCCTGACGCGTGTTTGTTCCAAAGCGTTCTTGGCCTTTTGTAGATTGGCCTTCATGTCACCTGCAAAAGTCGCAGCGGCGGGGTTTTTTATAGTTGAGACTGGCTCAAACCCAAGACGAGGCACAAAAATCTTGGTGAGCTGGAACGGCGAGAAGCCGGTAGCAGAGGATTGCATGTTGTTAAAGTTAAACTGGGCGATGGCAAGCCATTCTACCCATTGATCTTGTTTTTCTGCCATAAAGAGGTGGAGATACTGTTGTAACTCCCGATTGACTCTTTCGGTTTGTCCATCGGTTTGTGGATGATATGCCATGGACATCTTCTTTTCGATTTTTAATAAGTTAAGCAGATCTTTCATCATTTGAGAGGCGAACTGCGGTCCTCGATCCGATACAATCGAATCTGGTAAGCCATGATGCTTCCATACGTAGTCCCGATACAGCTCTGCTGTTCCTAGGGATGTAACTGTTTTGGTTGTGGGTATGAACGCTGCTTCTTTCGAGAAGCGATCTACTACCACCATTATGCTATCGAAACCATGTGATTCTGGGAATCCCGTCATGAAGTCCGTGCTGATACTCTTCCAGGGTCCTTCAGGTACGGGTAATGGTTGTAACATTCCTGCGGGTGCTTTTGTCGTAGGTTTCATACGCGCGCACCGTTCACATCCTTTGCAGTAGGTTTCAATTTGGTTTTTAGCACCAGGCCAGGAATAATAACGCTGGACTAGCTCAAGCGTCTTCTCTAATCCTTTATGTCCAGCTAGCGGATGGTCGTGAAATTGTGTTATCACTTCTTGTCGATACTGAGTAGGTACCCAGATTTTGTCTTTATACATATATAGTCCATTACGGAGAACTGATCCATCGGGAGAAGACACTCCTTCTTGTGCCTTTTGGATTTTCTCAAAGAGGTCTGCTTCTGCTATGATTCTGATATGATCGGCAGGTATGACTATTGTCTCCTTGTTATCACTTTCTATCCCTTCCATATGATCTTCTCATCTAGAGAGAGCGTCCACTTTTCCCATGGATGTGCCCGGTTTATTGACCAGATCGTAGTTGAACCTTGATAAATATAGAGCCCATCGTGCTTGTCGATGGTTCAGGTCCTGCGATTTCATAAAATATTGTAGATTCTTATGATCTGTCCAGATTTCGAAGCGATGCCTAGCTCCTTCAAGATGATGTCTCCACTGTTCGAGCGCTAAGATAATGGCTAGCATTTCTTTATCCGTGATGGGATAGTTGCGCTGTTCAGGGGTCATTTTGTGTGACATAAATGCCACGGGGTG
>JBBPLL010000812.1:0-12168 GCA_038089755.1 Leccinellum rugosiceps | reverse complement strand
GGGTAAAACATCCTTTGGTTGAGCAGCCTGAACATACTCCTCCTCGAATGGAATCATTGATCTATCAAGGTCTCGCTCTATTTCAATAGGCGGTCGAGATCCATATGTGTTCTCTGGAATAATCCGAGGAACTGGAACTCGAGTTGATCGATGAACTTTGATAGGATTAGGAGGTATATGAGTAGCAGAACGGTCATCCCTAGTTGGATGATATTGGTGAGGTCTCGTTCTGAACTCTGGTAGAGTTTCGTCTCTTTGTTGTCTAGGTGCTAACCAATGCTTCGAAGGAGGTAGTTGTTCCTCTTCTTCTTCAGAAAGCATATACCGTTTATGCTGGTGTCGATCTCCTATGGAAGATCGATGACCAGTTTCGGGTTTGGAACGTTTTTGACCAGGATTTAGGGGTGAAGAAACCTTTGGTCGTTGATCCTGATCCTCAGGAGTAAGAGGTCTCTCTGGTAACAGAGGTCCTGCAGGATCGTTGGCTTCAGGTACATCCGCGAAAGGATCATCCTGTGGAAACTGTTCATGATTGGCTGGTTCATGATCTTGATTACCTGCTTCTCCATCATATCCATAAGGAAGTGGAGGAATGGGATAGAAATTATCTCGTCGAGGTTCCGGATTCTCGATACGAGTATTCTTCCGTGAAAGGTCATCGGAGTCGAAGATTTCTTCTTCGACTGGTATGGCGGGTGGTCTGTGTTCTTGTCCTTTGGAACAATGAGGAAAGATTGATTCATCGAAGATGGCATTGGAGGAGATAAAGACTCGATGTCGTTTACCTGACCAGAAATGGTAGCCTTTGGTATTCGGAGCATAACCAATAAAGGTCATCTCTTCTGCTTTCACAGTAAGCTTATCTTGTCTGGTCTCTTGGGGTATGTGAACGTAAGCAAGACAACCGAAGATCCTGAAGTAGGATACATCGGGTTTCTTCCCATTGAATAATTCAACAGGAGTCTTCCAATTATGGTGCTGTACTGGTTGACGATTATATACATGTATTGTGGTTTCCACTGCATCCTGCCAAAAGGATTTCGGCATACATGCATGATGGCGAATCGCTTCTACTTTCTCAAGCATAGTGCGATTAAACCTCTCTGCCTGACCGTTCTGTTGGGGTGTATGGAGAACACTGGTCTGATGGGTTATACCTTGGTCTGTGAAGAACCATTGCATCGAAGAGCCAATGAATTCCCCCCCATGGTCCGAACGGACAGAGGTGAGCGAATAACCAGTGAAGGTTTCTGCCCAGGAAGCCATGTTAGAGAAATGCTGTGGAACAGCATCCTTCTGGCGAATGAAGGCGGTAAGCCCAAAGCCAGAGTAATCATCAATGAAAGTGAGGATGTATTGGGTCCGGGACCATGATTCAGTAGGCATGGGACCAACAAGGTCCGTGTGCACAAGCTCGAGAGGGCGAGTAGCACGTTTGGAAGAGTCTGCATAAACACGTTCATGCATCTTTCCCAAGGCACAACCTTTGCAAGGTGCAGTAGGAGGAGAAGATGTAAGCGTGGGCATACCAGAGACATTAGCTGGTGCTTGTCTCAAACCATTCTTCGAGATGTGGCCAAAGCGTTGATGCCACAATGAATAATTGTCCTCAGAGGCTAGAGAAGAGAGAACGCGCATCACCAGAGTAATCGTTATCGACTGAAACCAGTGAAGGTTGTTCCTTGGAGATAAAGCAGACACCTGTTTCACCAAGTCTCCTTTAGTGTTCCAAATGCATGTGTGAGTGCCTTCTATTTGGCACTTATAGCCTTGTTTGGTCAATGTAGGTACTGATAGGAGATGATGTGTCACCTTCGGAGCATACCAAACACCTTTGAGAACAATTGAAGGTAACAATTGTTGCTTGACGACGATTTTGCCAGGTCTATGTAGAGAAACCTGTTGACCATTTGCGACAACTGCATATCTAATAGTGTCATCAAGATGAGCAAAGTCATTGAGATAGGGGCTAAGATGATCAGTGCATCCACTGTAAATCATCCAATGGTCATGTGCAAAGTCGTTTGCAGAGATCTCCCCAAGTATGTTAGCACTCAAATAAAAGTAATCAAGTAGAATTGCCTGCTCGTTATCTAATCCAGAGTTCAACATCTCTGTGTGATGCAGGTCTGGAAAAGCTTCTCTAGGTTCATAAACATGAAAACCCGAAGGGGTCTCTACCAGAGGTAAAACCGTCTCAGTAGGTAGAGAATGAGCTGCATCTACAAGGGTATCAATGCCATTGAAAGACTGGCTAGATACCAAACCTCCAAGTGAGACCATTACTTTGGTCTTCACTTTCTTCTTCTTCTGTCCCAGGGATAAGACCACGCTTACTTCAGAAGGGACTTTCGCTGAAGAAGCTTGCTGGAAAGGGCTGTGAAGTCCCTGCTATGTTCATCCCGTTATCCACTTCATCGGCCCATGATATGGCGATGGTTTGGTTCTCTGGATCATTTAAGGTAGGATAGTCAATGACCATCATACCTTCGTCTTCTTCTCCCTCTACTTGGTGGATGAAACCATCCATCTCAACCTTGTTAGCACGTGCAGGTGCTTTCCCTTTTCCTTTCCTATCAGCATAGTAGTCTCTTTGCTGTTGCTTTCCAGGATGCTTGGATTTCTTAAATCCTTGCTTCTGGGGGTTATTGGAACCGCCAGAGTTTGTCGTGTAACCAGTGGATTGACCAGTCTGGTTACGTTGTTGTTGACCCTGCCATTGTTGATTTGGCGGGCCATGATGAATAATGTTCGTCCTGTTAGCCTGTTGCTGTGGAGAGGAATGGAAAGGACCAGCATGAGTCTCACTAATCTGGTGGTGTAATGGAGTAGTGGTCGCTTGTCTTAAGTTAAGCTCAGCGAGTACCATTTTAGAGATGTGGTTCATTGTGAACTATGCTTCGTCCACTGAGTGCATGATGGTCGAACGGAGGTTGGAGTAGTTGGAGGGGAGGAGAGTGAGTGTCAACATCACTCGGAATGATTTGGGCAGGTCAAGACCTGCAGATGCCAGCTGTTGGAAGCTTGAAATAACTTCCAAAAGATCTTGCACCGCAGACTTGAGTGAGATCCTCTTCTGCATGATGTCATGCAGGAGGTAGAAGCAGCCAGCAATATCGCCTTTGCTGTATAGACCAGCAAGAGTGTCCCAGATAGCTTTCACTTGGGACAGTTTAGTGGCATCTGTGCCATAGGAGTACTCAACCAAATTAAGGTCTGAGTCATCAAAGGAATTGGCGATAACACCTGTACAATGTCTATCCAGAGCAAGCCAGATGGATTGCTGCCCTGGGACATCTGCACTGGGTAAACCAGTATAGGTGCAGGTACCATTGATGAACTCAAAGAGTCCATAGGCACTAAGCAGGTTTTTGATCCTTGTGGACCAAGTAGGATAGTTCTGTTGTTTTTGCAACGTGGGAATACAAGCAAGAAGAGAGTTATTGACTTTGATGTCAGAGGAGGTTAAAACCATTGTAGGCTATATGGGAGAAGATCTGCAAAAATGTCATCAGCAAACGTCATTTCAAATAACATTTCGAGAGTAGAAGGTGAATATCCTGTCTCTGAAGAATGTGATGGAATTGGACTTTGCATCGGTGTGACGGCAATGTCCAACTTATCTTCTTCATGTCCCCATTTCCTATGTCTGTTGTGCTTCCTCTGTAAGCGCTTCCAAGATCGTCCTCCCAAGTTACTTTCTTTCCAGAGAATGCTTTATTCGAATTTTGATGGATAAGTGTGATCAAATCCAAAATACCATTCCTTTTTCTTCATATGTCCTCTATGGAATGACCAAGTTTCCCCAGAATAGGAACATGGGTCAAGACATTCTAATTCCGAAAAGAAGGTCTCCACAAAATAATGTGGGTTCGGTATAGTATTGTCATAGAGGATCCCAGTGGATAAAACCAGTCTGGGTTCATCATGCAAAGAGTATGGGTAGCAGGTAATGTCTTTATCTATCCCATTAGCATGAAGGAAGGTTATGTCAAAATTGAAATAATCAAAAGCATACACGCCATTGATGAAGCCTGGGAAAGGAAAAGGTAAAGTACAAGGGGAAGATACAAAAAGAGAGAGCAATCGTTCCAAAACATTGTTCTTCTCACTCTTAAGAGTAAGATTTTCCCGATCTAAATCTTCCAGGGTCTCTGCGAAGACCTCAAAATACTCCTTGAGTTTCTGGGTCATCCAGCCCTAAGTTCTGTCTTTTTTGGACCTCGTTTTGAATGCGACGTGCTCAATGTGCAAAAGGACTTTGGTCCTGTGAAAAATGGAGACGCTGGAGCTGATTGAACTGTCAGTTCCAGTCAGTCTGGTGAGGAGGATGGAAAGGATTTTCGGAGGGAAACATGATGTTGGGACGGAGTGAGTCCTCTAGGATGTCATTTGCATTACATGGTAGAAACTGGTGACGATCCAGTATCTTGAACCCTTGATGGTGTGGAAAGGCTGGTAGTGGCCAATTGTAAGTCTGGCATGGGAAAGCCCAGCTGGCACTCTCATAGGCTGTGCCTATGGTCTCAAACCCTCCATCATAAGTGAAGGAGTTGATGCTATAATCACATCCAGTCTCGACCAGTAGCACCTGGAAGGGATGCACCAGTCGGCCAACCTTATGATGAGGCCGAGTCTGGAGGATTTCCAGTGGAACTGGAGGAAGAAGCAGATGGTGGGTTTGGATATGGGGTTTGAGGTCTATTACCAGTGCCTCAAGTGGACCCTCTGGCACAAGTGGATCCTCTGGAATGAGCACGGTGGTCATCACCGGCTCAATGGATGGAAGGGGTCTCTCTCTGAACATCAGGGAGGTCTGGCCATTGATGGGCTTGTTGATGATTATG
This sequence comes from Leccinellum rugosiceps, assembly GCA_038089755.1. Lineage (NCBI taxonomy): Eukaryota > Fungi > Basidiomycota > Agaricomycetes > Boletales > Boletaceae > Leccinellum > Leccinellum rugosiceps. The sequence continues at coordinate 7,321 of JBBPLL010000812.1, read as the reverse complement.
ATGTCAGGGCCTTCTAACTGTTTCCAGAGTTTCGCCATCGTGAAGGTGTTGCGATGGTGGAGAGGATCCATCTGCAGGTGCTAACAGTGTCCTGTGGTGCAGGCCATTGACATGAGCGAGGAATGCGAAGAGACAATCAAGAGGAGATTCTGTGGAACGATGAGGAGAGTAGCTGTGACAAACTACTGTGAGGAGAGCGTGAAGTGGATGGATACGTGAGCAGCATTCACCGACTTCAAGAGGATGGTTGCACACTGGCAAGGGACAAGGAAGGGTGAATGGAAGGTCAAGGGGAGCTTCCACGACAGGAGGTGGTATGGGAATCACCGACAAGGAGGGGGAACCTGGATATGGAGAAGGGTTACCTACTTTGTTGATTCCTATAATGCGGTAATCAATACAAAGTTCATATCGCAGGTCAGAGAGGGGGATTCTTGAACATAAGTTCAATCCAAAGTGGTCTTGATCAAGCAAATGCAAGACCTCGATGCGCTCTCCTGATGGGCATTCCCATAGGGCTCTGTCTCCGTCCCCAGTGGGACAGGTCCTTGTGATGATGATATACAAGTTGGCCAAAGATCCTATGATCTGGCTCACAAACGCAAACACCCAACGGTTAAGGAATCGCAGGACAGGCATCACAATCGATAAGACGGCAAGTCCGCAATACTCTTGGTATAAGGCAACTAGAGCTCAGGGCTCATAACCTAACGAGATAGCAAGTCTCATTTGTGGAGCACAGTGTACCTCGAAGAGAAAATACCAAGATAACAGTGGGAGATACTCACTGTATAACCAAAGGTTGTTTAAACAAGAGAGGTCAAGTACAAAGAATTTATAGTTCTGAGTAGTTGAGGATGGTCGGAGTGATGGAAAAGTGAAGGAGAGACTTCGTTAATTACCTAGGGATAAACCACCAGGTTTATATACATATAGGATATGTTTGTATCTATGTACGTATCTCCTATAGTAGGGAATGATGATAGAACATCATAAAATGTCAGGGAATAAGGATGATGAAGATATGAGACATCTGCAGTAAGATAACATATCGTCCAATAAGATATAAGTGCTTATCTATGTGATGAGTAATACGATAAGCGATAGAAAGATAAGAAGATAAGAGATAAGACACATGTTGTGAACATAACCTAATATGTCACTATATGTGTCAGTAGTAGTGATGACCTGTCATACTACAAGATATCATAGAGTGGATAAAATAGAATCTATGAATCTCAACATATGCATAATACAAGGAGAGAGGAGAGTGAAAAAGGAAATGGTACATGTACTACTTGAAGGGAGAAAGATATAGAAGGAAAAGATATCACGTGTCTATTGAAATGGGAGTGTCTATGACGAAAGCATTGTTCTCTAGAAGGTAGAGAGAAAATAGATAGTCCCTAGTCGTAAATGTAGACTCCACTGTGGGAATCCCCTCAGGGTGGATGAAAACCATAACAGTACATATAGGATCAATGGGAGCGGAAGAGAATAGGAGTACTAGGATCATAGGAACAGAACAGAAGGAGGCAATAGGAACAATGGGATGGAATGGAACAGAAGGTTAGTGACCTACAGTATGGAGGGAGCCGGAAGCTGTATATCTATGATACAGTCTAGCAATGAGAAACAAGAGGAGGCATAGTCGAAGGCAAGGAAAGAGACGAGAAAGAGACAGGAGAAGAGATAGAAGTATACAGATTGTAATATTATCTCCGGGTAAGCCTTGTGGTCACTGACTTAAGCTTTAGAAATTGTATCCTTCTCTGCACATGTTATCATAAGCCTCTTGAGAGTAAAGATCCTTGTAATCTAAGGGGGAAGGTTCTCTGTAGTGAGGAGGAGGTACCAGTTTGAGTGGTCTGGAGGACCTTCGTGAGTTTTATCCCCAATGGGCAGTCTGTCAAGGGTGAGAGGACAAGCACAAGCACAAGGATAAGGAGGAGGGTGGGGAGCATTATTTAAGAGGGCATAAAGCCTGCATGTGGCTGGGGGCATAGAGGAAGCAGGTGGGGCATCTATATTCCTTACAATTGATATATATGTGGCTTGTGTGCCTAGTATATTGGAAGCAGGCTGAGCTATAGTGTCTATCCATTCTAGGCAGGGGCAGTCAAGCTCCTTGTTGAGTCAGGCTTCCACTGAGTTTAGGATGGCGATCTCTCTGGATGAGGGTGGGAAAGAGGAGGCAGATAGAGTGGAGACATAAGGGAGGGTGGCGGGTATATAACAAGCAGGGTCTATGCCCTCAATGTGTTCATTTTCTTCCTTGATGGATTTGAAGCAATGGAGCACCTCCATTTAGTCAATGAGCTTCTTAGTGGCTTGGTTAAGGGGGGAAGAGGATGCAGAGGAAGTCCCAGGATGTGAAAGGGAACCCGAGGAGGAGATGGCCTTAACTTTGGTGGGGGCATAGGAGATGGGAGGAATGATGAGCCCTGGTAGGTATTTAGGGAAGGAGGTGGGGAGGGTTCTGGCAAGGGATGCCAGGAAAAGCTTAGCCAGAAACCAATCAATTTTTTTTATGAACTTGAGCATGCTAAGTTGGAGGAGTGCTGAGAGGATGTGGTCCCCAGTGATCTTTCGGATCCCAGATAGTTGCCCTTCTACAAAGGCCTTGTTGGCATTGAGCAACCCAAGCAGGTCATTAGAGATGAGGGATAGCCTGAGGAGGCTGGTATAGGCAGAGTATAGGGAGAAGAAGGGGGAGTTGGAGTCTATGTGGGTGAGAATGGTTGTGGTGTGTTATGGTTTTGGTTCATCCGGATGGTATTCCCACAGTAGAGGCCACTTTCACGACTCGGGATTATCCTTTCTCCCTCCATCTCCTCGAGAACAATGCCTTTGTCATAGACACTCCCATTTCGACGGACACATGATATATTTTCTCCTTTTGTCTTTCTCTCTTCGAGTAGTACGCGTACCATCCCCTTTTCCTCTCTCCTCTCTCCTCGTATTATGTGTACACTTTCCTTTTATGTCCTCTTCTCTTTTACTGCTACACACATAGCTTGGTCTGTGCACTGTACCCTTACCTATAAATACCCGTCGTAGCATGATGGTGTCCCTTAGTTAGTTCTATGCAACTCAGCATCTTTCTATCTCATCATCCACTTGAGCCTTCAAACTCTCATGAGACCTTCTCCTATGGTTGCCCAGAAGCCTTGCCATTGGCTTCCAACCATTGGTCCTTGCCCAGCTGACGTGACTCTTCATGAGCTCCTCGCTGGTAGATAGGTAGCATTCCTCATGAGCCCCTGGAGTGTCTACTCTCAGGGTATAGTCGAGAAGACGTCCACTGGAGGGCGTATGTCTATTGGAAGATGCAAGCGTAACATGGTGTAGCAGGCATCTTTTAGGTATATCCTAAGCTCTTCAAACTTGGAGCAGTCATTATCCTGGAGACGGAAGGTGTTATGCTGTATGTCTTCCAGTAGACACCTTCTCAACTCTACCCTGTCAGTAGATGCTGCAGGGGCTCACGAGGTATACTACCTATCTTCTAGTGAGGAGCTCATGAAGAGTCACGTCAGCTAGTCAAGGACTAAGAGATTGGAGGCCAATGTCAAGGCCTCTGGGCGATCTCGGGGTTCTCGCAAGAATGGAAGTTCAAGTGGATGATGAGTTAGAAGACACTTGATTGCATAGAACTAGCTAAGAGATGCCATCGTGCTACGGTAGGTATTTATAGGTAAAGGTACAGTGCACAGACCATGCTGTGTGCATAGCAGTGAAAGAGAGAGAGACATAAAAGGAAATGGTATGCATAATACTGAAAGAGAGAAAGACATAAAAGGAAAGATGTCACATATCCGTTATAGCTAAATAGGAGTGTCTATGATGAAGGCATCGTCCTCCTGAAGAAATAAAGAAAAAGGATAGTCCCTAGTCATAAAGGTAGCCTCCACCATGGGTATTCTGTCCGGATGAACCAAAACCGTAACATTACCCCCTTCATATCATGGATGCTCCGAGTCCACTAACATCCTAAGGTGAATGATCTCCAGAATTGAATTCAATGGCATTGTCCACATTGCTGTCCAAGAGCTAAGGTGATTGCATGCAAACCAGGCAGTTGACTGGGAAGTGTTCATAGCCCTCACAGAATCCACAGAAGTGAAGACGCACACAGGAGAGAGTGTTGTGTCCATGCTGTCTGCATATGTTGCAACTATAATTGGGACATTCAGGGTAAGCATGATTGATGTTGGCATAAACTGGGCAAGGAGGTTCCAGGGTCATTGCGGTGTGAGGATTGTTTCCATGATCATTCCTGACTGGTGTGGGGACACGCAGTGGCATGGGGGATGGGGGTTTGGGAGTGGGAATGGGGATGGGGGAAGGGGAAGGGTTTCGGGGGTAGGGAGTACTGATAATAGAGATATCATGGGCATGGTGTTATTGACTGAGGGAGGGAAACAGGGGAGCTCGAGGAGTGTGGTGATAACTTGAGGCCGAAGCAGGCAAGGTGGAAGGGCTGCTCGGAGTAGATTTCAGAACCCTTGAGGTGGTCAAGATGTGAGTGATAGCACTCTTGCCAAGAAAAGGTCTCACTGGGGGTGTGGCAGGGTGCTCGAGCTGAAAGAGGTTGGAATAAAAGGCCAGGAGCTTGAGATATGCATCATGCTGGTTTTCCAGCATGCTCTCCCAGAGAGGGTGGAGGATGGGCCAGAGAGAGTCCATGGGAAGAAGGGCAATGGCGTTAGAAAAATGAGACAGTGATGAAGAATGTCAAAACCTTGGTTTCATAAAGTGAAGAGGGTGTTCATCACAGATGGTGAAATGAAAGAAGGAATACTGTGATCCAAAGAAATAAAAAGGTTAAGATGAGCATACATATGGTATAATTGGATAGCATTATGAAAAGGAGTAGAGAAATGCTGAGGAGGAGATAAAGTGAATATGGCCCACTCCACAGCAGCAAGAAGAGTGGGGGATTCCAGTACATTAGTGAAAATAATATTACGGATAGGAGAGTCAAACAGGTTGGGGACTATGGTGTCGAAAGGGGGGGAAGGAGGAGAGGAAACATGTCAAGATAGGCGTCGAGCATGGGTAGGGATAGACATGAGTTTACTGAGGGAAGTGGGTTGTATTGCGTTATTTATAAGCGGAGAGAAGTTGCTATGCATGGGAGAGATTTTGTTTGGTCTCCCAGGTGTTCTCCGACAACAGCCATCCTTTTCAGGCCACCAGGTACTGGCAGCATCCTCGTGTTCCTCTGTGTGAGAGGATCTTGTCCACTTTATATTCTTCTTCGCCTTTTATCTCCTCAGGGAGTGAAGATAGGAAGTTTGGGCCGTGTTCAGGGGTTTCCCAATAGGATGATAGCTTGGAAGTGTGGAACATGTTCAGGATGTTCCATGTGGGGGGGAGTTTTAATTTATAAGCAATAGAAGATAATACCTGACTGATCTCAAATGGGCCTTCTTGGCAAGGGGCAAGTTTCCGAGATGAGTAATGGAGGTGTAGGTTCTTGTTATCGAGCCATACCTTATCTGTGACCTTCCATGGGGTAAATCAAGAGGAGAAACATTCCTTCATGAGGCATTGAGCCTTATGATGGGCTTCTAAAGCTTCCTTGCAAGCTTCTAATAAGAGCGCTAGTTGTTCCTCAAGATTAGAGAGAGAGGTCTTTCTGATTGGAGGATAAGCTCGTGGTTCATATCCCAAGATAAGGGAAAAGGGGGAGCAGTTGGTGGTGGAGTGAATGGAGAAACTGTGGCAGAATTCGGCCATGGAGAGAAGATCAGCCCAAGTGTCTGTCTTTCCATCACCAAAGATGCAGAGATAGGTTTCGAGTTCCTGATTTACTTGTTCCGTTTCTCTGTCTGTTTAGGAGTGGTAGGAGGAGGAGAGTGCTAGGTTGTATTGAAGGAGTTGAGTGAGCTCTCTGGAGAAGGTTAAAGCAAAGTTAGGTCCTTGGTCAGAGATGACTCAGTCATGGAGGCCGAAGCGGGGGAAGATGTATTTGAAAAAAAGAGTGGCAATGTCAGCAGCAGAGGCAGTTTTATGGCAAGGGAGGAGGATTACCCCCTTCATAAGATCATGGTTGACCATGACCAGAATAGAATTGAAGGCAGGCATGGAGAAGGGGGGGAGTCTGGTGATGAGGTCCATGGAAATCTGTTGGAATGGGCGAGTGGAGGAGGGAGAAAGGGGAGAAAGGGGCAGGGCAGAGGGGTGGGTGTTGACCTTGTGAGCCTGGCAAGTGCCACAACCAGAAACAAAACAATGGACGAAGGAGGAGAGTCCAGGCCACCAATAATCACAAGAAAGAAAGTTCTGAGTACATAAAATGCCACCATGACTGCCAGCAGGTGATTCATGAAATGACTGAACAATATCCGTATGAAGAGAAGGGTGAACATAAAGATGATCTTTGAAGTAAAGTTTGGAATCAAAGAAAGTCCAGTCAGAAAGAGAGGAATGAGGAAGAAGGCAAGTACCCTCATTGAGGGCAGCGAGGGCAGTGGAAGCAAAAGGATCGGAAAAAGTAAGGTAGGAAAGTTTATCGAGAACGGCGAGGTCAATGGAGTTGACAAAAAGAGAGTCAGGAAGTAAGGTAATATCAAGATTGTTGGAGGAGGTATTGACCTGGGAGTGATGAGAGAGAGCATCTGCAGGGGCCATGGCAGAGGTGGGCAGATGGTGGAAGATGAGGTCAAAATCTTGGAGGAAGAATTGCCAGTGGGCATGGTGACAGGAGAGTTTATGAGGTTGGCGGAAATAGGTAAGGTTTTTGTGATCGGTGAGGATGGTGATAGGACAGCCGGTGCCTTGAAGATAGTGATGCCATTCTTCAAGAGTGTGAATGATGGCAAGGAGTTCACGGTCGTAAATGTCATAGTTGCATTCGGCGGGAGAGAAGGTGTGGGACAGATATGTGCAGGGGTGGAGGTCGCCATTTGAGTCAGGTTGCATGAGAATGGCACCGGAAGCAGTGAAGGAGGCATCCATTATGACGGTGAAAGGAGAGGTGATATTGGGCATGGCGAGGACGGAATGGGCGAGGAAGGCAGTTTGAAGGGAGCAAAAGGTGGATTCACAGGAAGGGGACCAATCCCAAAGAGCAGTCTTCTTGATGAGGTCAATAAGGGGGCGAGCAATGAAGGAGAAGTTGGGAATGAATTTGCAATAGAAGTTGCAAAAACCAAGAAAGGAGCAAATGGCCTTCGCAGAGCAGAGGGGGGTCCAAGCTTTGATGGCAGAAAGCTTGGTAGAGTCCATGGAGATGGCCTTTTCTTTGATAATGAGGCCGAGGAATTCTACTTCACGAGCAGCAAAGGTACATTTTTCGAGTTTTAGGTATAGT
>JBBPLL010000811.1:0-12170 GCA_038089755.1 Leccinellum rugosiceps | reverse complement strand
AACCACCATCGGCAAACGGCCGATCCCTACGTCAACCGCTCGATCTCCCAGGAAGGGACAGACTGAGCGGCCAAAGGCTCAGGCAATGGTCTACCGTTACATAATCGGTTCGCGCAACGCTACAATTAATACAAGTGTACACTCTTCTATTGATGATGCTGCACGCAACGCAAACGAGTAACATTCATAACGAAACCATACAATACAGAAATCAGTCTGCACACAATGCAAACAAACCAGATTCATAACAACATCATACAACAGAGAAATCAGTCATATACATTACACTCCTACTCTCGAAAGCCAGAGATCAACCATTGCCTGGTGTGGGGTCTGATCACTTTGTATAGCAAGCATCTCAAACACATGGCGGATCATTTCTTGTTCATGTGAGACCGAACGGACATGGAGTTGATCGAGTTCAGGATCTGAAACCGAGTCCGGATCAGTAGCGAAGGCAGACATTTCCACATTAAGCTAGTCAGACTGATGTCAGTCTAAGTTGGAAGACGATTCCCAGCAACTTACCCATGCTAACACAAAAACAACTTTATCTTCATTGTGTGCATTGGGAAGGATTGCAAGTGGTACATTGTCCAGCCATGGTTGTGGGATATCTCCAATTACACCCACCCAGCACGAGGAAGTGGGAGAGGAAAGCGTTTGCATCAAGAACATATGGATGACAGGATTACTGAACCATTGAATCTCGCCTTGTACAGATTCATGCCAGTAAGAGTACCCAGATGCAGGTTGCCAGGAGGTGCCAGCATGCTCACGCAAGGCAGCTGACTGAAGGAGAAAGGACTGAACTGCGGATCGTGTTTTCCGCAGGTAGGCATATCCAACCCGTCGGAGCTAGCGAGCATCAGTCCCTATCAATATAGAGGTAAAGAACTTACTTCTTCAAAGATCAACCGGTGAAATAAAGCATCCACCCCAACGCGAGAGTATTCACCCACGGAAACGATAGGAACTGCGGTACCAGATTGTTTAGTCAATAACACGTGTAATGAGGTAATAATAGCAATGATACATACCTTGCCCTGGACCGCCCAGCTGACCTGTGGGTCGTGTCCTGTGCTTCCGGATCGCGATATCAATCGCGTGATCGACCTCGTTGGAATCCAAGAGCCAATCATTGGCCAGCCACAAAAGTGGGTACTGATTGGTTAGTATGCGATAGCGTATATAAATTCCTGCGTCTAGTGAGACAAAGTACACATCGTCCGCGAGATTTAGGACCATATCGTGAAGATGACCTATAGACAGAACGTGTCAACAATGTTAAGAGTGAAAACCGAGACTTACCGGGGTAATCGTCGAAATCGGGGACATCGGAGTAATCTCCTTGCCAGTGGGGGGGCGCGAGGTCTCTAACCTCAACGTCCGTGCGAACTAATAGGGTGTCATGGTTTGTCCATGAATCGAAGTCATCGGGTTGAGTAACATGAGAGAGGTCGTTCGGGGAAACTGTGAGTGGCGTTGACATGGACTGATTGTGTCGCGGAAAAGTTGTGTAAAACGAATCTCCGCTCGTATTTCTACTCCGTCCAGAATAAGAACGGTCGCTTAGCTGGGCCTGGAACATACGTGTTACCGCACGAAACGTAAAATTGTTGACCACGCACGGCAAGGCTCATTTCCCTCGCCTCCACGCTCACTTGCTTTCCTTCCTATCACCGTATCCTGGCATGTAGTCACAATGCACAGGGTTATTGAACGGTTAATAACCCATCCACTCTCTCATCCCGCAGCTCCACCAATACGCAACGAAGGGTATCAAAATGATCGGCTCCAGGGCGCCCTGTACGAACACTCATCTTGGTTTCATGCGCAACAACTCCGCCTCATTACCGCCGTCTCGATTCCTTCAGAATTTAGTAATCAGTGAACTGCAGTCCCGGAGCCTCGTTTCCTTGCCGGTATTCGATCGAGTTCAGCAGAAAACATAAGCGCTCTTCGAAAAGCCAATTATCATTTCGTCGAACAGTCAGAAAGGTTTTGGCACACAGGTAGGTGCTCAAAGTTATTCATTGGGCCCGCAGAATATCTTTGCCTGCAGAAGAAGTCGAAGCCAGACCTCGTGCAAGCGGAGACCGCGATCGTGGCACTGACACCAGACACCAGAGGCCATCTTGCGGGTCTAGGATCATAGAGCGAGGTGGCTCTTCCGTCAAATGTGCACGGAGACCACGACTGTGGCGGTAGCACTGGGTAGCACTGGTCACCTTCCGCATCCGGAGCTGCCCAGTGAGGTAGGTCGTCCGTCACGTTGATCACATCATGGGGACTCATGTCGTATCAGGCACTACAGATGAAAGACGTAACTCGACGTGAAGTTTTCATAATCCCAATCCGAGTCTGGATAACCGCCATGGACGAGGAGAAGAGCGAGCCGGTCATTCCTTGGGCCACTAGGAAGAGTACAACGATCAATGCAGACGACGATGTTGAATATGTCAACCACGGTGGCCGAAGTGCAGGAAAGACTAAAGCATCTCAAATTACATGATGCAGCCAATGCGAATTGTATCCTGAAATTGAAGCATCGGGCCATTGTGGAAACGATAAGGGATAAGTTGGCCGACTACAAGGCATGCGGGCGGTAGACAAGACTTTCTGATGACAAGATTGGGATCGAGCTCGGGGACGAAGAGACGGTATGAGATGAGAGGAAGTTACATTTTACAAGATTCCCGATTTTGAATACTAGGCCAATGACATCATTTACCCTCCCGAGTTTGAGTGTCTGGTATCTGGAACGACGAGGGTCAGACGACCCCCAGCAGTGATAAGAGAATGGCCTACTAATTACCGGACTGAGGGGGAACAACAACTAGGCCCACCACTCAATGAAACAAACATTAATAAAGAGATATACTGTGCGCAAGGATCAAGGGAGACGCAGCGCCCCTCGCTGAGGACAATACGTTACGATCCATCATCACTACAAAACCGCAGTCCACAGAATAGAACAAAACAAACATTGGTCTAGATGTGTGGACCTATCATGCCAACCGTTGAAAATAAAGCTGCGTTTGCCGCTCACGTTCATCCAAATCAAGCAAACTCGCAAACTCGACCCGCAGTGTCGGTTGAGGACCAGCCCCTCATCGAACACGGTATACACGCTCTGCAGAAGATGGGGCCCCAACCCTCTATAATGCTAACGTATGCGGGAAGGGAGGATTAACGATTGTCTGCGCGACTCAGCAAGTGATGGAAGAAACCTCACGGACGGGAGCAGTCTGGGCAACGATGGTGCTGAAACAATTCGGCGAGCCCTCCGATATCAGTTCAAGCCTGAGCATCTTCATGGTGATCTTGAACAGTCTGCCGCCAAACATGAGACTCACCAACGGTTTGGAGATTACTGTGCACTAGCAGAATGGTAGATAGATGACGGGTCCTGAGGTGGTGCTGGACTCAGTTATATGTATGCGCTAAGGATCGTAACGGTCGGTGGCGTAGCTAGACGTTCTAGATTTCTCACTCGTGCTTCCCCAAGTGTCAAACCAGGCCATCTGCATCCTTTGGCCTTTTTGGGCATACGGCTTAGTCACTTTTTTTTGGACAGGCAGAGTGCCTACACAATACACTAAGGCGGAGGCCGCAGGGAACTCAGGTCCGAGGAAAATGCTCATATGTGTGCAGTGCTAAGTGGGATACTTCCCTACCTCCTGCTATCGTGCGTTTCTTTGCCCCCTTGAGTTGACGACCGTCAACCCATTGTGTAATGTCTTTCCAGCTAATGTTATACCAGCTAGCGCGTCTAAGAAACACACAAGTCGAAGTATTCCGCCGCTCCACTCAGTCGAAGCATCCATGGTTGGGCTTGCCGGCGCGGCAGAAGGTGACTTGCGTTTGCATCATTCTGAGGACGGGCATTCGATAACAAATTGCTAGACGGGCGTATCACTCTCTCCCTTTCGGGTGACGGCACGTAAGGATCAAAGTATCAACTTCTCAATCCTTCGAGTGTTTTGCGAAGTAGTTGACAACGCGTGGTCAGTCATATTGGCATGTCGCTGGTTTGTGGTTTCATGGTCATGTGAGTCTTTCAAGTTGACGAAATGATAGATGTCGGATGCGGTTGTGCAACTATTCTCTTGGTTGCCCTCCCAGGGACTATCGACCTTATCCTGTGGGTATATTGTCCCACAATCGTATGTCCAGACATTATGTGTTACCTGGGTCCAACATGCTCCTTCTGGAGTTCAAATACGGCCAGCAGGTCGATCCTCGTTTGCTTAATGAATTGGGACAGCTTACTCTGAACCTTTGCAGCGTGGTTCCTGGAGGAATGCTGATATTCTTCCCCTCTTTGAACTTAGCACGGAAAGCTTGGAACACAACTCACCACGTGGATAAGTTTGGAGCAAAAAAGGTGGTTTGTTTAGTTTCCCAGAATGCAATCAGGCGCTATTGAATGTGATGCAGATATTCTTGGAACCCCAAGCAAGCAGCGGCGTGGACTTGGCGTTGCGAGACTAGGCAGACGTGGTAAAAACATTTTTTTTTTCACTCAAATTGACACCGAGTACATCCGTCAGGCGACCAATCAATCTGTCAGACAAGAGGGCAGCTGGTCGCTGGTACATTTGGCAGAGTCAGCCCGTAGACACCTGGATATTCCCTCCAATCATGGCAATGGAGTAACGAAATCCACTAAACCAGATTTGGATCACTGACATGGATAGCTGATGTTAAATTGTAATTGTGAGGCCTCCATCGCCATCTCGAGATACTAAGATCATGAAATTTTTTATCTACTCTAGGTGATACTATCGAGCTTTGGTACCCCACGGACTGGTCAGTGCTTCCCATAAATCAAGACATTGATGCGCAAGTTGTCTTGCCGGTAGGTTATCATTCTACGCGGGCGCTGTTCTGTGGTGCTTACTGGAGCCTAGTTCTCATTGGTATCATGCATCGAGGTCGGAATTGTTCTGGCGATAAACAGTTACACCAATGGAGTTTTCCCTCAACCCACGCAGGAACTTGGTCTACTCTTTGCAGTGATCGGTGGGAAGCTGTCAGAGGGCCTGAATTTTTCAGATGAACTTGCGCGAGCGGTTGTCGTTGTCGGCCTCCCATCTACAGGAGTTCGCGGGGAATTGCAGAAGCGGATGCGATACGCAAATGAGGTAGAAAAGCGAGCTGGAAAGAAGAGGTGTTCGGGAGCTAAGGACGCTGCCTCAGAACTATATGAGAACATGTGCATGAGCGCCATTAATCAGAGTATCAGTCAGTCAGCCAGCCAGCATCTCGCCCATATTGTAATATGATGATTCATCGCGCCATTCGTTATCGTATGGACTGGGCGTCGCCCATTCCGGTTGACCAGCGTTACTGTTCGGCGAGCACTCAAAACAAGTCACCCACCCGCGTGGATTCGGGATGGCATTACCGTACCAGTGTGTGACGAACAAACCATGGAGTATTTACTCGGCCGGTTCTACTGAGAGTGGTTCCGGAGCCAGTTTGTGCCTCAGGTCGCCGCTGGCTCCAAGTAGTCGTGGTTCGCGAGAGACGGCGTTCCCGAACGACAAGGATTCAAGTAAGAAGTACAACCCCTGCATCCTAAAAGGGGGCCGTCTCGAAATTCCGACACTAAGCCTAGAACGGTTTGAGACTGTCAATTTCCACGATGATAGAGAACAAACAAGTTTGGATCGTAAGTGCCGCATCTTAGAGATTATACACCGTCAAACTCCTTTTGATCGAAAGAGTGGCGTATTCTAATACTTCGTTAAAGTGCACCACGACGCTTTCAGAGCCCTCTCCATTCCAGAACAGAAGAACAGAAGAATGCGCCGTTCCCATAGTATTCATCTCATAACTTTGAATTATCCCGGGCCAGGCCGTCGAATGAACCACGTAGCTCAGCAGAGGATGATACTTTCATCGATCTATGCACGTGCTGCAAAATTGACCGTGTCGTTACTAGGTAGTACCAGAAAGGTCAAACAACTTTGTTTGGTAAGTGGCATTTACTCTTCCGCTTGGGCGGCGGCGGTAGCAGCCTGCTACCAGTGAACGCAATAACGAATGTGGCGATCGATCATTTAGCCTCGCCTCCCGAACCAGCCTGGTATACACAGCAAAACACTGGAAAAATTGAAGACTCAAGGAAGAGGGGATGTGGTGTTGAACGCTGAACTATCTACACTGTTTGATGATTCAGAGTCGCAGTTACCTCGGCGATGCTAACAAACAAACCGCACCACGTTAATCACATCAAAAGGTCGAGTATGACCATATCAGTCGTGCCGAACATCCATTCGAGTCCAGCCTTTAAGTAGTTACGCGAGTATCTGGTCTTCTCCAGCGAGCGAGCGACCCCTCGGCCCTCTCAAATACGACGGCTGGGTTGTCGTGGGGTCAATTTCTCTTCTGCCTGACATGCGTCTTCATCAGGGTTGCTCGGGGAAGAGAGGTGTCGTATGTCGTGCAAGAGCTCTATGATATGACTACAGACTGATATAGTGTGAACTGGAAGAGACACAGGAATCTGATTGTTAGAAAGGTCGGTCCAGGCTCCGAACATGGAACCAAGTCCTCAGACACAGCCTGAGCGTGGTGAGCTCGCCGAGCTTCTGTCACACTGTCACAGCACACACTGGCACCGCCTATTCGTTTCACATCCACACTTCTCAGATCTGTGTTACAAGCGCAAGTTCGTTATTGCGGATTCAGATGACAGCAAGGATGAAAATACACCAAACTCTGCAAGTCTCCGGGTACCGAATCTCCTCCCCAGGATATCGTAATCATGATAGGTCATCCCTTTTCCGAGGTCAGTTCTCATGACATTCCCCTCGTAAGGAATGTACGGAGACGTATAATTTTATTCCCTGGTCGGTCCAAATGGCCACGAACAGCAACCATTTATCTGACGGGGAGCGAAGAGACGCCCCTTCGTTCGCTTTGCAGGACTGTCAAGGTTCAGGTAATCACCAGCTAAACATTGTAAATATACACGTTGCGCAGTCTACGTCGGCTTACTTTAATTCGTCAGCACGCGCACCCCGCTTCAGTTCTCTAGCCGACGACGACGATTTTATCGTCCCTGATGAGTCTGAAGGAGAAACACGCAGCGGTTCTCAATCATTGGCACATGCTTCTTCGCGTAGCATTACCTCTGGACGTTCATCTGGACATTATGACGACGACGAAGATGATGAAGATGAATTCAGGTCCAGAAAACCGACTCTCAAACGCTCTTCTCCCAGAAAGACTCCTGTCGATAATCCCAGTGCTAGTATGCGATATCCCTCTTTTTGACTGCGGCTGAGCAGTGGACTCAGGTGAAGAAGGCTGTGGAGCATCTAGCTTCTTAGTGGACGTTAGATATGTAAGTTTTCTCTCTTCTTTTTTGGTCTTCCCCGACACACGACTATTCGCAGAAGGGTGGTGTGACCCCAGGCAAACCTGGATATGATCCTCGCACTTTGTACACCATAGACCAAGTTCACTTCGCTTGAAAGGTAGGTAATTTCCTTCAAAGAGCACTTGAGGTATGCCGCTGACCAAAGCACACTCCTAGCTCTGAGATGTACGACATTTAACACTCACACCCGTACACGCTATAATTGTTATGTCGTCAGATCAAGCAGAATCATTTTGATACGGTATTCCATTTCCATTTGTCTCGTTCTTCAGCGTGACTGAACTGTCTGTCGAGATCCTGTTCTTCCAAAGAGTACAGTAGCTTTTCACATGTACTCTGAACCGCTAGACCATATTGATCCGTGTTTAGGAAATTCTTGGAGGTGCGTACGCAAAACGCATTATTGTGCCCAGTTAACAAGTTTCCAGCTGTATGATGACGCGCATAGGTCACAGAGAGTTTGATTGAAAGCTCACTCAGCGAGTGAAGATGTCAATGGCGCAAGGTCTCTGGCAGTTGCTGGTGTGTCCCTGATAAGTATTCTTTAAGTTGGCGTCCCTGAGATGTCTTTGAACTTCTGAGCAGCGCATGCATGCGTCATTGATGGGTATAGTCGCTGAACTCAGTCATGACGTAGCAAATTTCTTGCCGAGGTGGAAATAGTCACTCACGACAAGTTAATTGGCTAAACACACGAGTAGGTTACATCATCGGTCGGGTCGATCGGTCAGAGACTGTTCTTAGTGCAGAAGTGCGTGTGAATTAATTCAAAGGCAAACCTACTGACAGCAAAGGCAAGGATAATATTGCGCCGGAGTATATACTACCCGATGGACTTCTAAAAAATACTGATCAACAAACAGAGCGCTCAAGAAAGTTTATTCGAACGGAAACTTTTGTCGACGAGGAACTCCTTGTGGATGCACGAACAAATCTATTCGAGAGGACCTAAATTGGAAGAAGGGCAATAAAATTGGCATGTGCGTTCTGGACAGTGCAACATCACAGTGCAACTCGAGTTCATTTGATAGCTTGTGCCACAAAGCTGAGGTGATAACCGGGTAACTGAGGCCGAAGGAAGTGATATTTGGTAGTGTCTACTCACATCTGCCCTCGTTATCGAAGATTACTAATCGGAGCGGAAACCAAGACCAAGGGTAGTTTGTCTGTGGCAACAGCTCGCCTTCTGAAAGCTATCCAGCCGTCCTCGTGCCTCTGGACAAATGTTCGTGATATTGAAGTTTCACGTATGAGAAGACCCTATTGGAACTAAACAAAATGTTCTCCAGAAAACGAGACATACCCATGGATGAGGACGGCCTACTCAATGTGAATAAGGATGTGCCTGTCAGCATCTTCGACATGGCTGGGAGTCGATCCGCCATGGAGGCGCTCACAGCGATGGTATCATAACTCCCCCAACTCAACATCGATAAAGATATATTGGCTACGGAGAATCTCAATATCTACGACCCTATAAAAGGAGGGTGCAACCACATCTTGGGTGGCCAAACGCTTAGCCACGTTGAGGTAAAGATACGGATTGGGTCTCACTCGACAGCATCTCACGGGACTGTCCAATATCACAAAATAACGAAGGTATGGACGAGGGGCTTCTGCACAAACTATTGAATAGTTGCATCACTCCATTTGGTGTGTCCATCACTGCTTTCAGTTTTCATGCCCTTCAGTGTAACGTCCATCCAACAGGGAGAAGCCTCTTTGAAATATGGCTGATGTGAAGGACATCAATGATTGGTGACTCTACCGTCTAGTTAGTTTTCGCCATTCTTAATGTCCGTCTGTTGACAGACTTAACACTGTTCAGGAATTGATTAGATGTTCGAGGAAATTACTAAACTGGTGAAAGGCTTGTCTGATCTTGAACGCACTGTCTCCTGCGTACACGCGAAAACTGTAAAGTGAAGGACTTTTACCAATGTGTTTTTTGTACGCGATCCCCCTTATTCTCCCCGTCCACTCCATTGATGTGAAGTCTGTATTGGGCAGTGGCGTAATGAAGGTCGTGCAAACCTAGGCTGCCTAGCAAACAATTCGGAATCCTTCGCGTCCAGGACAATACTAGGTCTCCTGAGATCCGCACTGGATCTTACACCTTGCTTGAAGAATATAACTTCATGGTCCACCACCGACAAAGGCATGGTTTATGACTTTCGAGATATCGAATTCTGATGTATTCTAGAAACGAACAGGTTACTTCCTGTGGACAGAGATGACAGCGTCTATGATGGTGTGATGGCAGGCCGCAGAATCATAAACTCAGAGAACGAACTTGATAGATAGTTGGAGAAGAAACTCGGATGAGCCCCAAGATGATCCTTTTGACAATTTTTTCAAGATATTCTGTGTCTTGGTTGCACAGCGAAACGAGGTTATATTCCCGAGAATTTACTAATCCTGTGCCATAGGAAACTTATCCCAAGGGGGAAGCCAACGAGAAAAAAATATCCGCAATGATTGGGTAAAGAATTGTGCTACTAAGGCGGGGTCCCCTTTGTATCTGTGCCAACAACACTCACATATAAGCTCCCCAGGCTGCGAAATGCTGGGTAGTGTCCTTGTTGCAACCGACTATCCGTGCGTAGAAGGAAGCGTGTGAGAGCACCACTACCACCAAAGAGTTCAAAGGACGAACTCCTTGAACACAGTTTGATCGATCGTGGAGCGTGGCTTCGGGCTGTTCGTGTTTTTGGAGCTTGATTGCTTGTTCTCCCGAGCCACAGCATCCACTGCAATCGGTAAGCCTTCTTGTAGGCCTGGGTTTGTGGAAGGGAATGCAATATTATTGATTTCAAAGAACAGACGCACCTAACTCTTGCAGAACCGAAAGCAAGTTTCATCCCCAATGATATCAAGCTCGGTGGGGATGTGGGAAAGATCGCCCTACTCACTGGTGTGTTGAGATCTTTCGCAGGGTCGAACATTGGGTATATCACCACTTATCCTACTTTTCCATTTGATTGGATTGACTATTGACACCTACAGCGGTAATTGTACGGCAAGCCTCCGAGAATCCCAGCGAATCAGCGACTCGTTTTTTGTAGACTACGAGAATGAGAGCAGCTGGTACGGTAAGAGCAACCCCTCTCATACCTAGGGAATGAGAACCTCACAACCTGCGAGATTATACTAGCACAGGTGGAAATGCATATCCTAGCTCAATCAGCTCGTTACGTCACAGAGGCATGCTTATGGTCAACAGGACCATCATAGGAGATGTCTGACCCGCATGGGCACTTACGATAACATTTTCTCGAGCGCGAGCACATTCAATGTCAAATTGGACGATTGGACGAATGGTATGTTCCTCAAGATCCTGTCAATGGACAATTGACTAACATACATACTGCAAGATTCTGCTCAACACAACTTCGCACTCGCTGGTCATTCCAGACAGTAGGATGGATAGTTTTATGCATCCCGCTGACCACTCTTTATAGTCTTACAGAACTAGGCAGAGGAACATTAACTTATGTGGGTGTATTGATCGGGATTAAAAGTGCACACGGAGCTCACCGTATGTAGGACGGCATGGCAATTACTGGTATACTAAGTGAACTTTGGTTAGTTTGTCAATCAATTGCATTCGACAGGCCGTCCTGCACAAACCTGCCACACGCACGCTGCCTTTAGTATCCTTTGCCACCAACTATGATTCACTTACGGATGATTTTGCATATCATCCGAATTTCAGGAACATGTACATGCCAACAAATCTCGACGATAAGCAGCAGAAGGTAGTTTTTCATGTCCCTACATTCTCTTTCAATTCTGATGATCCAAGCATCCTCTGCAAGCTGGTTGACAGGGTTGTCGCTTCTTCCTTTAGCCTCTCGTCGCCAGTTCGACCGGATTTACTTCTGAAATTGTTTCCCGAGTGGAGGTTATTTCGGAAGATTTTACAAAACAGCTCAAAGCTCATTGATGACAGGCAAAAACAACTTGCACTGAAACTCTTGTTGCCCATGCTGATTTCAAATATTGATTTGTGCTTGCCAACAGAGACGCCGAGCTTCCGGATGAGCATAACAAGAAACAGGAGTTGCTGAAGGTGTGGAAGAAGAGTGTTAGAGCTTGCTTGTTGTGAATGCTATACCTCTTTTTCTCTGTTGGCTGTCTGCTGTATCTTATCATAGCTTACTGCCCTCGTCACTTTGCTCTCGCCAGTGACAGTCACTGTCGTCTGTACCTCCTGCACCTATGCAGAGACAATATGTATTTTAGGCAAGACACGCTTCGCAGCTCTCATTTGCGACATAGATCAGGTCGAAGAATCCGTTTTTCAAACAGCAGAATAACGCAACATGATTTACAGAGTTTGTGCAGCCAGACATCGAAGCTTCGCTATTCTCTTTAGCTAGTAGCAATCCCTTGGACCTGTTCTCGCTGCATGTTGACGGTAGCCTCTCAGGTTCTTTCTTTTCATCTTCTGAACGACTCTACATCGCCTCCCGCACCACTTCCATTAGCTGCCCCTGTGACGAACACTACAACGGATACCACACCCTGGGCCAAATCGTACTCCGCATCCAATCTCCGACCTCAAGTTGCCAACCCTGCGCAAGACTTTCATTCAGCGCTCCCCTTCGACTCCGTCGTCCCCTTGCGGTGGTGGACTAGGACTCAAACATAATTGGCTACACATTCCAGTCCGTAACTTGATAAGATCAGTCGTTCGAAGAAGGAATCGTTCAATGTTCCACATTTCAGGTGCACTTTTTTGATCACTCACGGTCACACTCATTCCTTTGTC
>JBBPLL010000810.1:0-12223 GCA_038089755.1 Leccinellum rugosiceps | reverse complement strand
GTGTTGTGCTGTGTAGAATTGAAACTCAGCACCCCCCAGGTATTTAAACCCAGCACTCTCCAATTTTATTTCCCACCCTCTCTCTTCCCTCAACCACTACCATCTCCCTTCCACACTTCAACATCTTGTGGAGATAGGGGTACTCTGTAGAGTCTGTACAGGTCTGTATTACTAGGTACCTTTCTGTAGGGTCTGTGAGTCTGTGCAACTCTGCACAGCTCTGTAGAGCCAAGTGCTGGTTTGCTGATACAAGCGAGGCAACGCCTCAAAAACCCAAAACAGACGATGCTCATGCAAAAGTGGTACAAGCTATGGACTTTGATGGCAAGAGAGCATACTTTAAGGACTATGAATCGACACAGGGAAAAGTCTAAGGGAGGTTGTATTGGGTATGATATCTCCCCTAGTAGAAGAAACAAAAAAAAATAATAACTAGTATAGACATTGCTGCTTCAAATCATTTCTCTCTTCTTGATCCAGATGTAGTTATAGATAGTGACATAGATAGTAGCTTTTCATACTCTCCGTTATCTCGATGTGGTAGCCTACCAGATAACTCAACCGAAGCGGTGATCCCGAAAGGGCACGGTCACTGGGAAGTGGCGCTTAATTCCGCTATAAAAAAAAATTGTTCCCCTTAGAGCCTGACTGAAAAGAAAGTGCGCACACGTTAAAGCCACTAAGGGAACTCCTCCTAAAAATAGATATAATATAAAAAGACAGACATCTTGAGGCACAGGCCTTATTAGACAGCGGTGCCAATGGCATATTTATAAACACCAAATGGGCGAAAGAGCAAAGGTTACCGCTCAAACCCACAGAATTCGTAATTCCTGTGTACAATGTGGACGGAACCATAAACTCTGTGGGAGGAATTGCTTATACCTGTGATTTGGTGATTGACTATAAAGGACATCATGAAAAGATTTCTGCAGATGTCACCAACTTAGGAAGAAATCAAATGATCCTAGGATACACATGGCTGCGGAACCACAACCCGCTGATAGATTGGATCCATGGGATGGTTGCACTTAACAAATGCCCTGCATCGTGTCAAGCCTTGAAGGCTAGCTATTTGTCTAGAATCGAAGAACAGGAGTTAGAACATGCTCCTAGAATTCACACTATGATGAAGGACAAAACGATACTGCAGGAAGAATTGTTCAAATTGGTCCCAGAAGTCTATCATGACTACTTAGATATCTTTTTGAAAAAGGCTAGTGAAAGGATGCCAGAGAGAAAAACTTGGGATCATGCCATAGATCTAAAAACCGACTTCGTTCCAAAAAAAGGAAGATTGATTAAGACTAGTCCACAGGAGGCTGACAAAGTAACTGCTTTCATCGAGGATCAATTAAGCAAGGGATACATTCGCCCTTCCAAGTCTCCACAAACTTCTCCTGTCTTCTTCATACCTAAAAAGGATGGAAAGAAACAAATGGTCATGGATTACCGCTACTTACATGAGGGGACGATGAAAAACAACTACCCATTGCCCCTCATTTCTCAACTCGTTGATCGACTCAAAGGCACTAAGTTATTCACAAAAATGGATCTGAGATGGGGATACAACAATGTTCAAATCAAAGAAGGTGACGAGTGGAAGGCGGCTTTTGTTTGTCATAAAGGATCCTTCGAACCACTCGTTATGTATTTCGGACAATGTAACTCCCCTGCCACCTTCCAGCAAATGATGAATGAAATCTTTGCTGACATGGAAGATGTAGTCATCGTATATATTGATGATCTATTAATATTCACAAAAACAAATGATTGGGATCATCACCACAAAATAGTGCAAGAAGTATTAGAAAGACTTAGAAAACATGATCTATTCATACAGCCAGAAAAATGCTTCTTCGACACAACCAGTGTTGACATGCTGGGCATGATTGTCTCCCCTATGGGGATCATGATGGATCCATCCAAAGTGAAAGGAATCACAGAGTGGCAGGAACCCACAAACATAAAGGGAGTTCGTAGCTTCTTGGGATTGGCCAACTTCTATCGCCAATTCATTGAGCAGTACAGTGAGATCGCCAGACCTCTACATGAGCTTACCAAAAAGGACCAACCCTGGCAATGGGATAATAGTTATCAAAACACTTTTGATAAGCTAAAAAGATCTTTCACATCGACACCAACCTTACTCTACCCGGATGACGAAATCCCTTACCGAGTAGAATGTGATGCGTCAGATTTCGCCATTGGAGCCGTGCTCTCACAACTGAAAGAAGACAAATGGCATCCAGTTGCGTTCATGTCACATAAGATGACACCAGAACAATGCAATTATCCTATTGCAGACAAGGAAATGCTGGCCATCATTCTAGCTTTAGAAGCCTGGAGACACCATCTTGAAGGAGCAAGACATCGCTTCAAAATTTGGACAGATCATAAAAATCTCCAGTACTTCATGGGGTCTCAGAATCTCAACCGACGTCAGGCACGCTGGGCCCTTTATCTATCACAGTTTGATTATGATCTGGTTAACAAACCGGGTACCTCAATGGGAAAGGCAGATGCCTAATGAGATAGCAAGTCTCATTTGTGGAGCGCAGTGTACCTTGAAGAGAGAATACCAAGATAACAGTGGGAGATACTCACTGTATAACTGAAGGTGGTGTTGAACAAGAGAGGTCAAGTACAGAGAGAGATAGCTCTGAGTAGTTGAGGATGGACTAAGTGATGGAAGAGCAAAGGAGAGACTTCGTTATTTACCTGGAGATGAACCACCAGGTTTATATATGTACAGGATATGTTTGTATCTATGTACATATCTCCTATAGTAGGGAATGATGATAGAACATCATGGAACGTCAAGGAATAAGGATGACAAAGATATGAGTCATCCACAGTAATATAACTTATCGTCCAATAAGACGTAAGTGCTTATCTATGTGATGAGTAATACAATAAGTGATAGAAAGATAAGAAGATAAGAGATAAGACATGTGTCGTGTACATAACTTAATATGTCACCCATGTGTCAGTAGTAGTGACAACTCGTCACACTATGAGATATCGTAGAGTAGATAGAATAGAATCTATGAATCTCAACACTTCTCCTCGCTTGAGAATCAGCATCATGTAGATAATGATGGAAGAAGAATCAAGCCAAGAGCTTTCCTACCAGCTTCGAAAGGAACCTTGGTAAGGTTCTTGGTGAAGATATCAGCATATTGCCGATTGGAAGGAACATAGAAGAGATCTATGTCACCAAACTCAACCACTTCACGGATGAAATGTTCATGTATGCGAACATGTTTGATGCGTCCTTCTTGAGCTGGATTTGAAGCAAGGAATATAGACCCCTGGTTATCACAACACATGGGAATGGCCTTCAACAGTATGTTGAGTTCTGAGAAATAATTTTACAGCCATTGTAGTTGTTTAGCTGTGGCAGTCATGCCGCAGTATTCTGCTTCAGTAGAGGAAAGCCTAACACGCTTCTGGCGTTCACTTTTCCAGGATATGGGAGCATTTGCTAGATAAACAATGTAGCCAGTCATAGATCTTGATGTACCAGGATCTCCTCCCCAATCGGTATCACTATATGTGATAAGACCATTTGTTGGTCCTGATCTCGAATACATAATGCAAAGGTCTTTTGTTGTAGAAAGATATCTTATGATATATAGAGCTCTTTGCAAATGTTCTTCGGAAGGGTTGGCGGAGAATTGGGACATCTTAATAACTGCAAAGGCTATATCTGGACGAGTGCCAAGCATGATGTATAACAGTGATCCAATGACCAACTGATATTGGCTTCGGATCATAGGAGATGCTTCATTCAGATTTGGTCTTGGGCTATACCTGGTAGGAAGAGGAGTAGAGACTGGTTTACAGTTCTCTTGACCAAAGTGAGTAATCACTTTCTCTGCATAGCGGGTTTGGTCTAGGTAGAGAAGACCTTTCGGTCTGTCTCGACTGATCCTCATACCTAGATATTCCATGGCAACTCCTAGATTTCAGGATTCCCATCACTGTTCAAAATCTTTGATGTGTTTCTTGACAAGGGAGTCTTTACTACCAGTAAAAAGTGTGTTATCAATATAAATGATAAGAATGATAATCTCCTGACTGATTATCTTGATATAAGTGCCCAGATCTGAGATCAAGCGCTTGAAACCAATTTCCAATAGGGATTTATGGAGCTGCTTATTCCATTGAAGCGCAGCCTGCTTCAGTCCATAAATCGACTTTTGTAGTCGACAGACCTTGGTCTCCTGACCCTTGATTATGAAATCTTCTGGTTGCTCCATGTATATTTCTTCTTCGAGTTCACCGAAGAGAAAAGCTGTTTTGACGTCCAGAGCATATAGCTCCCAGCTGTTCAATGCTGCCATAGCAATGAGGTTGCGAACAGATTCAAACTGTGCAACAGGAGCG
This sequence comes from Leccinellum rugosiceps, assembly GCA_038089755.1. Taxonomy (NCBI): domain Eukaryota; kingdom Fungi; phylum Basidiomycota; class Agaricomycetes; order Boletales; family Boletaceae; genus Leccinellum; species Leccinellum rugosiceps. The sequence continues at coordinate 7,831 of JBBPLL010000810.1, read as the reverse complement.
AAGGTGTTTTCATAGTCAATGCCAAAGATTTGCATGAAGCCTTTAGCAACGAAACGAGCTTTCTTTCATCCGTCTGACTTTTGTGCAAATACCCATCTTCCCTTGATGGGTCGACGACTCTTAGGTAGATCAACAAGTTTCCAGACCTGTCAGTCATGAAGAGATGTCATCTCTTCTGTCATAGCCAATCTCCAGGTCTTCTGTTCATTGGATGACAGCTTAAGTACATCCCGATATTGCTTTGGAACAGAATCAGGTGCAACTGCAGCTGATAGGAGAGATGTCAGATGTCGAGCTTTCACAGACTCATACATCTGATCTGGATCATTCTCGATATTCGAGGGTAAAACATCCTTTGGTTTAGCAGACTGAACATACTCCTCCTCGAATGGAATCATCAATCAATTAAGGTCTCGCTCTATTTCAATAGGTGGTCGAGATCCATATATGTTCTCTGGAATACTCTGAGAAACTGGGACTCGAATCGATTGACGAACTTCAATAGGATTAGGAGATATGCGAGTGGCAGAACGGTCATCCCTAGTAGGATGATATTGATGGGGTCTCGTTCTAAACTCTGGTAGAGTTTCGTCTTTCTGCTGTCGAGGTGCTAACCAATGCTTTGAAGGAGGTTGTTCTTCCTCTTCTTCTTCTGGAAGCATGTACCGTTTATGCTGGTGTCGATCTTGAATGGAGGATTGATGACCAGTTTCAGGTTTGGAATGTTTCTGACCAGGACGAGGAGGGGATAACTCCTTTGGTGATAGATCCTGATCCTCAGGAGTAAGTGGTCTCTCTGGTAATAGAGGTTCTGTAGGATCATTGGCTTCAGGTATATCCGCGAAGGGATCATCCTGTGGAACTTGTTCATGATCATCTTGATCATGGTCTTGATCACCTGCTTCTCCATTATATCCATAAGGAAGTGGAGGAACGGGATAGAAATTATCTCATTGAGGTTCTGGATTCTTGATGCAAGTATTCTCCCATGGAAGGTCATCAGAGTTGAAGATTTCATCTTCAGCTGTGATGGCAGGTGGTCTATGTTCTTGTTCTTTGGAACAATGAGGAAAGATAGACTCATCAAAGATAGCATTGGATGAGATAAAGACATGATGTCGTTTACCTGACCAGAAGTGGTAGCCTTTTGTATTAGGAGCATAACTGATAAAGGTCATCTCCTCTGCTTTCGCAGTAAGCTTATCTTGTCTGGTCTCTTGGGGTATGTGAACGTAAGCAAGACAACCGAAGATCCTGAAGTAGGAAACATCAGGTTTCTTCCCATTGAATAATTCAACAGGAGTCTTCCAATTATGGTGCTGTACTGGTTGACGATTGTACACATGTATAGCGGTTTCCACCACATCCTGCCAAAAGGACTTCGGCATACATGCATGATGGTGAATCACTTCTGCTTTTTCAAGCATAGTGCGATTAAATCTCTCTGCCTGACTATTCTGTTGGGGTGTATGAGGAACACTGGTCTGATGGGTTATACTGCAGTCCGTGAAGAACCGTTGCATCGAAGAACCAATGTATTCCCCTCCACAGTCCGAATGAACAGAGGTGAGCGAATAACCAGTGAAGGTTTCTGCCCAGGAAGCCATGTTAGAGAAATGCTGGGGAACAGCATCCTTCTGGTGAATGAAGGCAGTGAGCCCAAAGCCAGAGTAATTGTCAATGAAAGTGAGGATGTATTGGGTCCGGGACCGCGATTCAGTAGGCATGGGACTGACCAGGTCCGTGTGTACAAGCTCGAGAGGGCGAGTAGCACATTTGGAAGAGTCCACATAAACACATTCATGCATTTTTCCCAAAGCACAACCTTTGCAAGGTGCAGTAGGAGGTAAAGATCTAAGCATAGGCATACCAGAGACATTAGCAGGAGCTTGTCTCAAACCATTCTTCGAGATGTGGCCAACACGTTGATGCCACAAAGAGTAATCATCCTTGGATGCTAGAGAAGAGAGAACGCACATCACCGGAGTAATCGTTATCGACTGAAACCAATGAAGGTTGTTCTTTGGAGATAAAGCAGACGCCTGTATCACCAAGTCTCCTTTAGCATTCCAAATGCGAGTGTGAGTGCCTTCTATCTGGCACTTATAGCCTTGTTTGGTCAATGTAGGAACCAAGAGGAGACAATGAGTCACCTTCGGAGCATACCAAACACCTTTGAGTACAATCGAAGGTAATGATTGTTGTTTGACAATGATTTTGCCGGGTCCATAAAGAGGAACCTGTTGACCATTGGCGACAACTGCATATCATATAGTGTCATCAAGATGAGCGAAGTCATCAAGATAAGGGCTAAGATGATCAGTGCATCCACTATCGATCATCCAATGGTCACGTGCAAAGTCGTTTGCAGAGATCTCCCCGAGTGTGTTAGCACTCTTGTAAAAATAATCAAGTAGCATTGCTTGCTCGTTATCTAATCCAGAATTGAGCATCTCCATGTGATGTGGGTCTGGAAAAGGTTCTCTAGGTTCATAAACATGAAAACCCGAAGGAGCCTCTACTGGCGGTAAAACTGTCTCAGTAGGTAGAGAAAGAGCTGCATGTACTAGAGTATCAATGCCATTGAAAGATTGGCTTGATACTAAACCTCCAAGTGAGACTGTCACTTTGGTCCTCGCTTTCTTCTTCTTCTATCCCAGGGATGAGACCATGCTTGCTTCAGAAGGGACTTTCGCTGAAGAAGCTGGTTGGAAAGGGCTGTGAAGCCCCTGCTATATTCATCCCATTATTCACTTCGTCAGCCCATCACATGGTGACGTGTTGATCCCCTATATCATTCAAGGTTGGATAGTCAATGACCATCATACCTTCATCCTGTTCTCCTTCTACTTGGTGGACGAAACTGTCCATCTCAACCTCGTTGGCACGAGCAGGTGCCTTTCCTTTCCCTTTCCTATTGGCATAGTAATCTCTACGCTGCTGCTTACCAGGACACTTGGATTTCTTAAATCCTTGCTTCTGATGGTTATTAGAACCATCAGAGTTCGTCTTGTAACCAGTGGATTGACCAGTCTGGTTACATTGTTGTTGACCCGGGCCTGCCATTGTTGGTTTGGCTGGCCACAACGGATAACATTTGTCCTGTTAGCCTGTTGTTGTGAGGGGGAATGGGAAGGACCAGCACGAGTCTCACTAATCCGATGATGTAGTGAAGTAGTGGTCGCCTGTCTCAGATTGAGTTTGGCAAGTACCATTTTAGAGATGTGGTTCATCATAAATTGTGCTTCATCCACAGAGTGAACGATGGTGGAACGGAGGTTGGAGTAATTGGAGGGAAGGAGAGTGAGCGTTCACATCGCTCGGAATGATTCGGGCAGGTCAAGACCTGCAGATGCCAGCTGTTGGAAAGACGATGTCACTTCCAAAAGATCTTGTGCCACAGATTTGGGCGAGATCCTCTTCTGCATGATGTCATGTAGAAGGTAGAAGTGGCCAGTGATGCCGCCTTTGCTGTATAGACCAGCAAGAGTGTCCCAGATGGCTTTTGCCCAGGACGGTTTGGTGGCATCTGTGCCATAGGAGTACTTGACCAGATTAAGGTCTGAGTCGTGGAGCGAGTTGGCGATGACACCTGTACAACATCTGTCCAGAGCAAGCCAAATGGATTGCTGCCCTGGGACGTCTGCACCAGTTAAACCTGTATAGGTGCAGGTACCATCGACAAACTCAAAAAGTCCATAGGCACTAAGCAGGTTCTTGATCCTTGCAGACCAAGTGGGATAGTTCTGCTGCTTTTGCAGCATAGGGATCCTAGCAAGAAGAGAATTGTCGACTTTGATGTCAGAGGAGGTTAAAACCATTGTAGGCTATATGGGAGGAGATCTGCAAAGATGTCGTCAGCAAACGTTGTTTCGAATAATACTTCAAGATTAGAAGGTGAAGTTCCTGTCTCTGGAGTATGTGACGGAACTGGACTTTGCATCGGCATGACGGCAATGTCCAACTCATCTACTCCATGTCCCCATTTCCTTTGTCTATTGTGTTTCCTCTGTAAGCGCTTCCATGATCATCCTCCCAAGTTACTTTCTTTCCAGAGAAAGCTTCGTTTGAGTTTTGATGGATAAGAATGATCAAATCCAAATACCATTCCTGTGTCTTCGTATGTCCTCTATGTAGCGACCAAGTTTCCCCAGAGTAGGGACGCGGGTCAAGATGTTCTAATTCCGAAAAGAAAGTCTCCACAAAAAGATGTGGGTTCGGTATAGTATTGTCGTAGAGGATCCCAGTGGATAAAACCAGTCTGGGTTCTTCATGCAAAGAGTATGGATAGAAAGTAATATCCTTATCTATTCCATTAGCGTGAAGGAAGGTAACGTCAAAATCAAAATAATCAAAAGCATACGCACCATTGATGAAGCCTGGTAAAGGGAATAGTAAAGTACAAGGAGAGGAGATGAAAAGAGATAGCGATCGTTCGAAAACATCATTCTTCTCACTTTTAAGAGTAAGATTTTCCCGATCTAAGTCTTCCAGGGTCTCTGTGAAGACCTCGAAATACTCCTTGAGTTTCTGGGTCATCTAATCCTAAGTCTCATCTTCTTCGGACCTCGTTTTGAATGCGGCATGCATGACGTGCAAAAGGACTCTGGTCCTGTGAAAAACAGAGATGCTGAAGCCGATCAAACTGTCAGTTCCAGTCAGTCTGGTGGGGAGGATGATAGGGGTTTTCAGAAGGAAACATGATGTTTGGGCAAAGTGAGCTCTCTAGAATGTCGTTCACATGGCATGGTAAGAACTGGTGATGATCCAGTATCTCAAACCCTTGATGATGTGGAAAGGCCGGTAGTGGCCAATCGTAAGTCTGGCATGGGAAAGCCCAGCCAGCACTCCCATAGGCTGCGCCTATGGTCTCAAACTCCCTATCGTATGCGAAAGAATTGATGCTGTATTTGCATCCAGTCTCAATGGGCAATACCTGGAAAGGATGTGCCAGTCAGCCAATCTCATGATGAGGCTGAATGCAGAGGACTTCCTCCGGAACTAGAGGAAGGAGCGGATGGGGGTTCTGGATATGGGGTTCAAGGTCTATGACCAAAGCCTTGAGTGGACCCTCTGGCACGAGTGGATCCTCTGGCATGAGCACAGTTGTTGTTACCGGCTCGATGGATGGAAGGGGTCTCTCCCTGAACATCAGGGAGGTCTGGCTGTTGATTGGCTCGTCAACGATTACGATGTCAGGGCCTTCTAACTGTTTCCAGAGCTTCGCCATCACGAAGGCATTGCGATGGTGGAGAGGATCCATCTGCAGGCGGTGACGACGTCCTGTGGTGCGGGCCATTGATCCGGGCGAGGAAAGTGAATGGACGATCGAGAGGTGACTCGGTGGAACAAGCTAGAGAGTAGCTTCGACGAACTACTATGAGGAGAGCATGAAGAGGGTGTGTATGCGAGCAGCATTCACCGACTTCAAGAGGATGGTTGCACAAAGGACAAGGAAGGGTGAATGGAAGGTCGAGAGGAGCTTCCACAACAGGAGGTGGTATGGGGATCACCAATGAGGAGGGGGAGCCTGGATACAGAGGAGGATTACCTACTTCGTTGATACCTATAATTCGGTAATCAATATGAAGCTCGTAGCACAGGTCAGAGAGGGGGATTCTTGAACATAAGTTCAATCCAAAGTGGTCTTGGTCAAGCAGATGCAAGACCTCAATACGCTCTCCTGATGGGCATTCCCATAGGGCTCTGTCTCCATCCCCAGTGGGACGGGTCCTCGTGATGATGATGTACAAGTTGGCCAAAGATCCTATGATCTGGCCCACAAACGCAAACACCCAACAGTTAAGGAATCATGGGACAGGCATCATGATCGATAAGACGGCAAGTCTGCAATACTCTTGGTATAAGGCAACTGGAGCTCAGGGCTCATAACCTAATGAGATAGGAAGTCTCGTTTATGGAGCGTAATGTGCCTCAAAGAGAGAATACCAAGACAACAGTGGGAGATACTCACTGTATAACTGAAGGTGGTGTTAAACAAGAGGTATCAAGTACGGAGAGAGATAGCTCTGAGTAGTTGAGGATGGACTGAGTGATGGAAGAGCGAAGGAGAGACTTCATTATTATCCTGGAGATAAACCACCAGGTTTATATATGTACAGGATATGTTTGTATCTATGTACGTATCTCCTATAGTAGGGAATGATGATAGAACATCATGGAATGTCAAGGAATAAGGATGACAAAGATATGAGTCATCCGCAGTAAGATAACTTATTGTCCAATGGGACATAAGTGCTTATCTATGTGATGAGTAATATGATAAGCAATAGAAAGATAAGAAGATAAGAGATAAGACATGTGTCGTGTACATAACTTAATATGTCACCCTATGTGTCAGTAGTAGTGACGACTTGTCACACCACGAGATATCGTAAAGCAGATAATGTAGAATCTACGAATCCCAATAGTGATAGAAGTTGGCAAGTCCTAAGAAGCTTCAAACTCCTTTGACTGTGGTGGGGACTGGCCAATCGTGCACTCTGCTAAGTTTGCTTTCACTCATGCAGACACCTTTTTCTGTAACATCCATGCCCAGCATGTCTACCTGCTTAACTCTGAAAAAGCATTTCTCAGGTTTTACGAACAGATCGTGTTTATGTAGTCTTTCCAATACTTTTCACACAACTTGTTGATGATGTTTCATGTCATTATGCTTCGAGAAGATGAGCAGATCATCAATATAAATTATGATGCAATCGTCCATATCTGCAAAGATATTGTTCATCATTTGCTGGAATGTTGCCGGCAAGTTGCACATGCCGAAGAATATTATGAGGGGTTCAAAGGCACCAAGATGACAGACGAAGGCTCCTTTCCATTTGTCTCCTTCTTTTATTCTCACATTGTTATCACCCCAATGGAGATCCATTTTGGTGAAGATCTAGCTTCCTTTTAATTTATCGATGATTTGGGAAATGAGTGGCAGAGGGTAGTTATTCTTAACAGTTCCCTCATTTAAATATCTATAGTCAGTAACCATACACTTTTTGCCTTCTTTCTTGGGTATGAAGAATACTGGGAAAGTTTGTGGCGATTTGGACAGGCGGATATAGCCTTTGGATAATTGATCTTCCACAAAGGCTTTTACTTCATGCTGTTCCATCGGACTAAGGGGAATGAGACGTCCCTTTTTCAGCACAAAATTGTGTTTGAGATCTACTACATGATCCCACAGTTTCCTTTCAGGCATTCTTTCACTGGCCTTTTTGGAGAATACATCAAGATAGTCACGATAAGCGTCAGGTACAAGTTTGAATGCTTCTTCTGGTTCTACCAGGTTTTGTTTTTCAGTTTTCTTTATCGAGTATCCATAAGCTATCTCATGTTCTTCCATACAATTAAGATAAGTGGCATTCAACACTGCACACAATGTGGGACATTTGTCCAAGGTGACCGTTCCCTTTGTCCAATCAATGGTTGGGTTATGATCATGTAACCATGTATATCCTAGGATCATATGATTCTTTCCCAGGTTTGTGACATTGGCGATAACCTTTTCGCAATGTCCCATATAGTCTATGATAAGGGTACTAGCAGTATGTGCTATTCCACCTGTGGAGTTGACAGTTCCGTCTATGTTATATACAGGAATTGTTACGCTTGCGTCTTTCCTAAAGACGACCGTCCTTCAGTGGACGTCTTCCCGACTCTACCCTGGGAGTAGACGCTCCAGGGGCTCATGGGGTAACGATACCTATCTACCAGCGAGGAGCTCACGAAGAGTCACGTCAGCTGGGCAAGGGCTAGCGGTTGGAAGCCAATGGCAAGGCTTCTGGAGGACCGCAGTAGAAGGTCTCACGAGAGGACA
>JBBPLL010000809.1:0-12231 GCA_038089755.1 Leccinellum rugosiceps | reverse complement strand
GAGCAAAATCTCAACTATCTGGCTGTTATCTACATCTAAAATACATCAACTCTAGCTAGTTTAATTTGTGTTGTCATAAGGCAGGAGGAATATCAGGGAATATCATCTCCACACTGATTTCCTGATGTTGTACATCTGGTGTTCCTTGCGGGCATCGCGCTGTGCTTTCCATTCCACTTTCCATTTCTTCTGTTCGGTATTTTGCTTATTCGCTAACTCTTTCTTCCAGGATGGGCGAGTGACGTGCTCGGTGTGGTGATGTGCGGAAGCCATTCCGGGAGCGCGTTCCGGTGCGGAAGGTGTCGCAATTGTGCGTTCCGGTGCGGAAGGATTGGGAGTGTCGTTGCTGGTCGGATTGGTAATAGCCTTTGTCACCCCCTCAATCGGAGCAGTGGGGAGTGATACGGACACCCCCTCGCTCGAAGCAGTGGGAGGGGAGGTGTTGACATTGTTGGGTAGGCTAAATACTTTCTTGTAGACAATGACGTCCCTAGATATAATGGATTTTTGTTTTATTGGGACCCATATCTTGTATACTTTGGGTCCCTGTTTGTGTCCGCGTGAAATCCTGTCGACGGGGCGAGCGTCAAGCTTCCGGTGTTGTTCCGGCGGGACTTTGCTGTTATGTAATCCAGGTCCAGGATCATGTGCCCGGGTCGGATAGCGGCGAATCTGCGGTCCTTGGTGCATCTTGGGTGCAAGCGGGTGGTGTTCCGCTTGTGTACTAGATGGTGGACCGGGGGTTGAGTTTGTGCGGGTGTCCGAGTTGTCGGTCGGATTGCCAGTGGTTTGACCTGGTATCACCCCCTCAATCGGAGCGATGTCGGGAGCATCGTAGGGCACCCCCTCGCTTGAAGCTTGGGGCCTGGGAGCGAGCTGCGGAGGTGCGGTAGGGTCTGGTTTTCGATTGGTAAATGGTGTTGGGTTGTCGCAGTGGACGGGTGTGGCGGCGGTGGTAATTTTGTATAGTAGGCCGCCTTGTAATAGATTACCTTCCATGGTTATTTTCCCATTTGGTTTGGTAATGGTTAGGTGCCCATCGCGTTTTGTGATGGTTAGTCCTTTTCGGTCCATGCGGCTCTCAGATATGATGTTATTGCACGCGTTGGGACAATATCGGACGTCGGATAATTTAATGGTACGGTTGGGTCGGCCGTTGACGGATACACGGATGTGCACAGTCCCAGTCCCAAGAATGCTAAGTTCTGGTCCATTTTCGATGATGCTTTTGATGTGGTCATGTGCCGGGGTAAGCGCAGTGAATGCGGATCTGTCATTGCAGATGTGGTTGGCCATGCCGCTGTCGAGGATCCACCTTGAGCGTGAGCGGGAGTGTGTGCTCATGTCCTCATCCTTTTCCTCCTTCAGTTTCTTATGGTCTCGGTGTGATTTGCCATGTATTGGTCTGCCAGGTGAGTAGCAGTCGTGGGTCCAGTGGCCCGTGACTATGCAGTTTCCGCAGTAGGGTTGGCCGGGTATCGGTGTGCGGCTGTGTCCCTTTCTTGTTTTATGGGGCCTGGTATGTCCGCGTCGTGTCGATGCACGCGGGTGATAGTGGTATATGGCAGGGTTTACACTGCCATTGGTCTCTCCAGATGTGAAGTGGTTCGTAGGTAGTATTGGGGATTGTATGTGCCCAATGGTAGGCATCCTGAGTCCTGTCCGTCCACGTTGCGTCAGTGCGCTCGGGCAGAGGTAGTATGTAGGAGTGGGGTTGCCACTTATCTCTCCAGATGTGGAGTGGTTTGTAGATGATATCGGGTGCTGTAGGTGCCCGACTATAGTGCCAGTAGGCATTCCTGTCCGTCTACGTTGCGTCGATGCGCTCGTGCAGAGGTGGTATGTTGCAGGATCACCACTTGTCTCTCCGAGTCTGGAGTGATCTAGGTTTTCCTTGTCTGATATGTATTCGTCGAGTATGCTGAGTAAGTAGTAAGGTGTCAACGAGCGTGACTGGTGTGTTTCCGACGCGAGTCGTAACTGGTGATTCTGTGCTTCCGCGTGGGTCCGTGATGTGCGTCCTGCTGTCGAAGCGGTTGAGTACAGCGCGTATGGTGGGTCCGTATTTATTGTACTCGTCTCGAATCTCAGTGGATTCGTGAATGTGGTGGGGTCTAAGTGTCCGGCTGTGTTGCTCAGTGGCATCCCATTCCGTCCGCGTGAAGCGTTCCCTGACATTTGGGTGGTGTCCGGTTAGCTGTTGGATAGCTGGTAACGGCGGGTTGATCTCGGAGTGTTTTTCCGATGAGATGGTGAGTGTCGTTGAGTCCTATCCGCGCTAGGCGGGGCTCATAACCTATCAGCGAGGCAGGGGGTTGGACTCTGTACAAGCGGAGTCAAGCTCCAGTCGATGTAGAACGAGACTGGAGGAAAGGTAAAAAGAGTGGCGCACATAATAAGTACCGTGCGGTAACCCAAAAAGGAAACATAGTGCCAGTGAGCGTAGCGTAATAGTCCTAATACTATCTACTTGACGGGCTGCGTTCCAACAAACCTTGGCAAGGGTCAGATGAGTTATAACAAGGGGCGATACCATTGAACTCACTTCAAACATGGCATACGAGAAGAAGAAAACCGTCAAACAGAGCAGGTATTGGGTATCCGTCAGATGCAGGTCCGCTTCCATGCCGTATAACTATGTCGATGATGTGGTGAATGTGTGTGCCAATGGAAGAAGAAGTTAAGGAACATGGAGGGCCCACGAATATGTACCTTGGCATTCCCTATGCTCGTCCGATCGAGAAATGAGAGCAGATATAAAAATGCCAACCAAGGAATGGTGCGTGAGTCCACCTTGCGCATCAGCTTTTGCTCATCGACGGCAGAGACATCTACATCGGCATTATACACTGCCGCGCTTGGTGTGCATTTCACACCGTCTTCGATCTGGGATATGCGTTCCTTCTCCGATGGGCTCTTTGAAGACAAGAGTGACGCGCCGCCGTCTAGTTTGGATATTGCCATGATCTTCCGTTGGGGGGTCGGCTAGCCTGAGGTGCTTAGTAGTGGTCAGCGATTCGAAGGAAAGAAGAGGGCTTTATGGCTTCCTATCTTTGGGATATCAACCCCATTTATACACCATCGTGCCACGAGGGAATGACATTGTTTTCAAACATAACATGGAACCAGGTTATTTGCCTCTTTGAACGCAGTGACGGGGATGTGTGTGAGAACCGATAAGATGTCGGATCCGGTCCGAAAAATATAGCCACGTCTGTCTGTTTGTAAGGTAGACCATCTCACGGGTCAATGTACCTGTGTAGCCTCAGATCTGCAATGGATCGATCGATTTAGCGGGAGGTCTGTACACAGCACGGAATTTGTGGCCCGAACCAATGAGTCGGTATACCCAATATTACATAGAGTCCGATTTCGCCGATTGGCGGGGTATGGCCGCCAAGCTAGGTGGTCATGCTACCATTCCTACCTAAGTTTGTTCCGCTCTCCAGAAACGCATCAGGATTAACACTTACAAGGATGCCACGTTGGGTTTGTGAGACCTGGACTTTCCGTGCGGCCTGCTAACAATCGAGGCTCGCAAGGGCGCTCCTGTGGACCCAACTTCTAAATTCCCAACTCAGTGACCGAAAATTGACCAAGAATATGTACATAAGATAACAACAAAAGATGAATACAGAACGTACTAGGTACCCTCCGAGATACACGGTGCACCGTCACGCGTATGTAGATTATGTGTGTATGCCATGACGATAAACCAAAACAAAGGATATAAAAGCATCAAAACAATCGTACTGGCAGTGGGCCAAGTCTAACTTTCATATTGCTTCGTCCACATGGGGTTGAAGATGCAACGAAAATCAACTTACCAATACTAGGGTGCACGATCGCTCATAGATCATTCCTCGTCTTCTCCCAACACATGCACCTCACCTTCCTCCCTAGGAACGGGTGCATACCACTTGGATGCATCCCTCGGACTCGTCAACTCAATCTCACCATTAGCAGGAGCCGAAAAAACAACGCCGGGCGTGTGCGTTGATGTGTCTGCGTTACTCCCTGATGTCAAGTAGAGATTGAGAAGGAAGATCGTGAAGAGGTACAGCAGAAATGCCAGACTTGATGAGAACGGTTGAGCTTACCACGCGCGTCTAATAGGACAAACAAGGACAGCGCACCTGTACATTCCGAGAACGTATGTGACGTGATCCATTTCCATTTCATGGACGGCGTTCAGTTCTTCGTCCGTAGCCGACATGAATAAAAATCTGCCAAGAATTTCAAGATCCTGGAACAGAAACACTCAGACTCTAAATGAGAGAATCCTACCCTGATGCCACGAGTAACTAGTCATCGCCATACATTTTTCGTTTGTCAGGCAAAATGATCGAAAGGGAGAAGAAAGTAGGGTACACGTACGAATGGGGGTAAATGGCGGAACGCACGCGCTGCCTTTGCTTTTGACTTGGCCTCGCCACGAGCATTCATGGAAGACCCAAGGGTGTGCTCGCTCTCATTGTCATCGAACTCCGTTGACGAGCCGGTTGTTATAAAACAGATGTCGATGATCCGTGCCAATCCGGCAAGCATAAGTGTGTAGCCAAACATCGAATGTACCTTGAGAATTCGTCAGTTACAGTGAGCTGGATCTATCAGGGGAAATTTCACTTTAGTGGATAATTTGAGGGCTTGGGCATGTTCTGACATCGCCCAGCCGGTCAGGATGATGCTAGTATGTAAGATAGTGTTAGTTTTTTGAGACAGAACTAGCACGCCGTACATCAATGCTGGAACGACATTTCTCTGGGAGATGAAAGTCCAGTTACACGGTCCTGTGAATCAGAAGGTGACGCACCTGGTTGTGACGAGAGAGATAGATGCCTAATGCACCGCCGGCCCACCAGACCACTCCCAACACGCTTGTATCACACATGAACAACGGTAGATAACGGAATGGAAACAAGACATACGTATGTTGCATGTCCTTCACGGACCACGCACCCCCGTGATGCTCCGTGAACGCATTCACAATTCCCTGCATGAAAGGAGAAATATGAGATGCAGAAGCCAGTGTACTCAATAGTCCATAAACGTACCCAGAGCATGATCACCCACGAATCCCACCACTCCGGACTCCTTCCGCTCAGCCGCACCCAATGTTCGCCGACGACCAACAGCAGCGCCATAAGGATCCCATACCCGATGAACGCGCTTCCCTAGAAGGATAGGGTAAGGTGTGTATGTCGTCTCCCGCCATCACTCCCGCCATCTCCTCACCATGATATAATGTGCTGCGCACTGCCCCGCGCCGACCTCGCCACAGAACCCCCTCAAGACGACGACGCCAAACAAGCCCTGAACCCACCCAAGCACCGGCCACGCACGTCCGAGAATTCCATGTGCTCGAACGGCGTACGGCCGGAGCGTCCGTTCATGGATGTGCAGCTTGAGATATACCCCGAGAACGAGCTGCGCAATGATGGGTAGTAGCAGCCAAGACCCAAGCTTCCCGTGCATGGAACGGGGAAACTGTCGACCGCCATGTGCGTGTCCGAGGATGATGCCGGCGAACGTCAATGCGAATGCAAGACTCTGTGCGCAAATTGGGGAAGATCCGGATCAGTGACGGGTTCGCTCTGAGGGGGAAAAAAAGGAAAACCTGGAGGGGGACATGCCAGCGACTGCGTGTGAGACCAAGGACCATGCCGATGGGGAATAAGATACCCCAGACGATGGCCTGGAGACCCATGTGAAGGTAAAGAATGGCATCCAACGGTGCGTTCAGTTGTTCCTCCGATACATCATCGTGGTGTCCGTGAGCATAAGTGAAGGTGAATTGTGCGACCACGACGAGGATCAAGAGTGGTATTTTTATTGCCATCATCGTCGGCGACGATGGCGAGGAGACGAACATGGACTACGTAATATTAGCTGTGTAAACGCAACAGGGGTTATTTGCCCACTGTACTACGGACGATTACAAACTCCGACAAGAGATCACAACGACAGTCACTTCCCAGCTCGAAATGGATCCAGAGGCACCTCTTGTCGTAGATAATGGAACAGGCGTGAGTCGTACAAATACTAGTACTCGTTTCTTTCCAGACTGGACCATTTTCCGTAGTTCGTCAAGGTCGGATATGCAGGATCTAACTTTCCAGAACACGGTATGATATGATACGCAGTTCGTATTTTTGGTCTTGAACGAACATCATAGTTTTCCCTTCTATCGTCGGGCGTCCGATCTTGCGTGCGGAGGAGCGTGTGGGCTCTGCAGTGATCAAGGACGTCATGATCGGCGACGAAGCCACAGAAAACCGCAACTACCTCCAGGTGACCCAGCCAATGGAGCACGGTATCATCCGGAACTGGGAAGACATGAAGTACCTCTGGGACTACACCTTCAGCGAGAAACTCAAAGTCGATCCGCGCGGGCGAAAGGTACTGCTCACCGAGCCCCCGATGAACCCAAAGGTGAACAGGCAGAGGATGGTGCAAGTCATGTTTGAGGAATATGGGTTCGAGGGGGTGTACGTAGCTATTCAAGCCGTTCTGACTCTCTATGCACAAGGTGGGTTTATTCACCATGAGGATACATCGGGATCCATGAAAAATTCGGACAGGTCTCACAACAGGCGTGGTCGTCGACTCGGGTGATGGTGTCACGCACATCATACCGGTATACTCGGGATATTCGATCCCACATCTCACGCGCCGTCTGGACATCGCTGGCCGAGACGTGACACGATATCTGATCAAACTTTTGCTCATGCGTGGATACGCTTTCAACCGTACCGCCGATTTCGAGACCGTAAGAGAGATCAAAGAAAAATTATGCTACGTAAGGTGAGAGCCGTCGCTTTTTAGCACTGTGTTACCCAGATGTATGTTCTACGTCAGCTACGACCTCGAGCTCGATCAGAAGCTGGCAGAAGAAACCACAGTCCTGGTTGAAAGTTATACGGTGCGGCATTGGCTGTCTTCTGGTCCTGGGGATGTCTCTCATCTGTGTTGTCAGCTTCCTGATGGACGAACGATCAAAGTGGGCTCTGAGCGGTTCGAAGCTCCAGAATGCATGTTCCAACCACACCTGGTCGACGTCGACCAGCCAGGCGTAGCAGGTTCGTCCGCGATCTGCTTCTCATCTGCCGGTTTCCTATTTTGGGCTTCATTTTGGGCTCGCTGATGGGTTGAATCCCAGAGCTGCTATTCCAAACGATCAATTCCGCTGCTCTGGATATCCGCACAGAACTTTACAAACATATCGTTCTTTCTGGCGGGTCCAGCATGTACCCCGGTCTTCCAAGCCGTCTCGAGAAAGAGATGAAACAACTCTACCTCACGCGGGTGCTCAACGGCGACCCCTCGCGATTGAACGTAAGTCCTAGCAATGATCCTCGCCTACCCAATGAGAACTCAGCGACCGCATTCGGGTGGATATATAGAAATTCAAAATTCGTATCGAAGACCCACCACGTCGTAAGCATTCAGTGTTCCTCGGCGGAGCTGTCTTGGCGGATATCATGAAGAGCCGAACCGACTTTTGGATATCGCGAGAGGAGTGGTACGAGCAGGGCGTGCGGTCGCTGGACAAGCTCGGCAGGGGCGAGAACTAAACTGTTTGACTTGGTCGGTGGACCGGTGATGCCTGTAATAGTTCAACGAGGAAATTTCTGGCACTTTTTCTCCGTCTTCTTTTGCGTGTAACTTCAGGATCATTCATCCCGCTTTTTGGTCTCGCTGACCGAGCCAGACACTGTTGTATGAACAGGGTGGGCAACGTGGTCAAGCAGCGGACACAGTCGAACAATTCGTTCATTTATGTGCCGAAACTGCCGTCAGTACACCCTAGACTTGCCAACTGAATCCAACGTCATCGATTCTAATTCATGGGAGACACTGCCTCCATCTCTACCTACTATATCTGCTGACCATTATATTAGTGATATTCTGCAGTTCAAACCCGTAGGTCTGGATTATGCACCTCATTATGAAAAGGGACTTGAATAACTGCATACTCGGAGGCGGGACTGCGTGGAGCAAGAGAGACTATGATAATGATTATCTGCCTCGGACCCAACTGGTGAAGGGGAGGGCGGGGAGGCCCATGGTGTGGCATAGGCCCGAATCCTCGTAAAATACACCAAAAAATCGTATATACAACGGTTGTAGTGTCTGCTATTTACTATAAAGCAATCCGAAGCTTAGTATGTATCAGTGAGCACGCTAGTATCTCGCTCGTAAATCATTCCTCTTCGTCTCCCAACGCACGTACCGCACCTTCCTCCATCGGCACGGGCACATACCACTTGGATGTGCCCCTCGGATCGGCCAGCTCGATCTCACCGTTCGCAGGGGCGAAAAACACGACGTCAGCACCGTGCTTGGACGTGTCCGCGTTCCTCCCCGATGTAATGTAGAGGTTGGAAAGGAAGATCGTGAACAGGTACAACAGAATTGCCAGGCTTGATGCGAACTATTGAAGCATCAGTCATAGGTGGAGGAAAGAAAAACGACACACCTGTACATCCCAAGCACGTACGTGACGTGGTCCATTCCCATGTCGTAGACGGCCTTCAGTTCTTCGTCCGTGGCCGACATTAGCAAAAATCTGCCAAGGATCTCAACACCCAAAACATCGCTGTAGACGAGGACCTCACCCTGACGCAACCAGAAACTGGTTGTCATCATCCACTCATCAAACAAAGCACAAAACAGAAGTACGGCACACGCACGGATGGAAACAAATGGCGGAATGCAGGCACTGCCTTCGCTTTCGACTTGGTTTCACTGCTGTGCACGTTCATGGGCGACGTAGAGGCGTGCTCGTTCTCATTGTTATCAACCCTCGCCGACGATTTGGCTATTATGAAGCATATATCGATGATCCGTGCCAGTCCGGCAAGCATAAGTGTATAGCCAAACATCGAATGTACCTTGAAAATCATTGCGTCAGTACAATAAATTGGATCTATCAGGATAAACTCACTTTGGTGGATAATTTGAGGGCTTGGGCATGTTCTGACAATACCCAGCCAGTCAGGATAAACCTACAATGAGGGAGAGTTAAGAATCATGGTGGAACAAGACCAAGACGACGCACATCAATCCTGAAACGACGTGTCTCTGAGAGATGGATGTTCAGATACAAGATCTTATGAATCAGAAAATGACGCACCTGGTTGTTATAGGAAAGGTAGATGCCTAGTGCACCACCCGCCCACAAGACTACTCCCAATGAGCTTGTATCTCATGAGACTAACGAACAGAGAAAGAAGCCAAAACAAGACATACACATGTTGCATGTCCTTCACCGGCCAAGCACCCCCATGATGCATCGTGAGCGTATTTACAATTCCCTGCCAACGATAGTGAAGACGACATAAGCCAACATTCAAGCATCCCACGACCCGAAAAACGAACGAAGAGTGTGATCACCCACGAATCCCACCACTCTGGACTCCTTCCGCTCTGCCCTGCCTGGCGTTCACTGACGACTAACAGGAGGGCCACACTGATCCCCCACGCGATCAACCCGCTTCCCTAGAGAGATAGGGCAAGGTAAGCGCCCCGATCTCCTTCATCGCGACCGCCGTCTCCTCACCATCATATAATGCCCTGCGCACTGGGGCACAGCGACCTCGCCACAGAATCCCCTCAGGACGATGACCCCAAACAAGCTCTGCACCCACCCGATCATTGGCCACGCGCATCCGAGGATCCCATGTGCTCGGAGGGCGTACGGCCGAAACGTCCGTTCGTGGACATGAAGCTTGAGATAGATGCCGAGGACGAGTTGTGCGACGATAGGGACGAGCAGCCACGACCCGAGCTTGCCGTGCATGGAACGGGGAAACTGTCGACCGCCATGTGCATGGCCGAGGATGATGCCGGCGAACGTCAATGCGAATGCGAGGGTCTGTGTGGAGGGAAGGGAAGTTCGGATCAGCGACTCGGGGTCCGCTCCGAACGAGAAAAGGGAAGCAACGAAACCTGGAGGGGCACGTGCCAACGGCTGCGGGCGAGACCAAGCACCATGCCGATGGGGAACAGGACACCCCAAATGAGGGCCTGGAGACCCATGTGGAGGTAAAGAATGGCATCCAAGGGTGCTTCCAGTTCAAGCTCCTGCGAATGAGCGTAGGCCGAGCTGAACAGCGCGGCGACGGTGAGGACCAAGAGTGGGATTTTTGCTGTCATCAATCGTCGGGGACGATAGCGAGGGACGTTCTGGAGAGTGCACGCTGGCAAACCGGTGCTGCAACTTGGACATACTTGGTTCGAGAATTTAACCGCGCCCCGGAGGGGACGCTCATATAACGTTCTCGAGATAGCTGTCAAATGTCAGCTGGGTTCCAATTTGCAGTGTTTCCGCCACATCATCGAAGATTCGAAGTGGTCTTACCTGGCCAATAAGCAAACAAACATAGAGGAATCACTGGAGCGTGTTCGCCCTCGGGAGGCACTTGCAGTGAAGGGAGCGAAATGTCGAATGATAAATGATGAATGACTATTCGTCGTACTACTGGCAAATGCTATCGCCTTCTGAACTTGGAATGGAACTAGAACTACATGGTGAATAAGTGAAAACGAGACAAGGAAATAGACGGGAAAGGCTTTGACAGAAACTGTACGACACGACTGTCGTTAGCGGATCGAAACTGAACAATATTCCAAACGGGCGAGGAATTGAATAAACTCACAGCCAACTAAACCAGCGGCATCATCAACTTGAGATGCCAAACACTGGCATTCACGAGACCTGCCACAGGGACCTATACCAGGTCCCGCTCGTTCATATACCACCACCTCCCTATTGCGCAGTCCACCTCCAAGTGCCTAGTATCGATTCGGCTCCACTGACGGCACGATTGTTCACCGACGACGGCCGTGCAGTTCTCTTGGGAAGCGTCGATCGCGAACCGCAAGGCGCGACAATCGGAAGGTAGCTGCTGTACCATTGAACAAATATACCACATGCCTCTTGCATACCCATCATCTGAAGCACTGACATGGTGCGCCCAATCACGGCGCGAACCGTCAAGGGCATGGTCCACCTTGAGAACCTCCTGAGCAACGATATCCATTGGCAACACCACACCCATTTCGGCGGGCGTATGCTTAAGCAACGTAAGGTCAATGCACGAGAAGTGCAAGCCTCCATCTTCCACAAACGACTGGTCCAGGAGCCTGATGTTTATCCCTTCAGTTGTGGGATCGACGACAGAATTTCGGATTATACTGGTGCTTTCGAAGTGACCGTTGATAATGCCCTCGTGAGAGAGGCGCATTAGAGGAAGATCGCCAGCAACAGGGGATGGGTCTGGAGGAGGGATAAAAGCCTGTACGAGCATTGATCGCACTGCCAGCGTAGATCCATGAACAACAGGGTAGCAAAAAATAACGTGTGTTTTTGAGATGAGAGTGTGGACGTTTACTACGGGTTCAATGCGCCAACTAGGTGGTAAACTGCCCTAATGTTCGATGAGTGATCTTGCATGAACGCTCGTAGATGAAGCTGACTTGTACTTACCAATGCCGATCCCAATGCAGGGAATCTGTAGAGTTCGCGTGTCTCCACATCGAGGACCATATGATGCCACCTGAGGTATAAAAATGGACCATGGCCACCATGCAGACGCAGTTGAACAAATTTCTTCATAGGAATATCCAAGGACTGCAGATAATATAGCTGGCCGGAGGTATTGCCGACACGAAACTCTAGAAACTTCCTGGGAAGCAAAGGGAGGGATGTATAAACGAACAAGGATGGACTGAGATAAAGCACGTACCACGGCGAAGGTGAGCCTTGGGGAGTTTTGACGTTAAACACGATGTAGACTACCGGTCCATCGATAGAGGTCGCAGAGGAAGCATCCCAATCATGAATTGTTTGATCTTGTTCATACAAAACCTGGCGAGTGGATATTGAATCAGAGTCGATGTCGTACATCACGAACGTCCTGGATGACTCGCAGCCAATGAGCCATCTTCCATAGACAACTTTTGGAAAATCCAACGGAAAAATATGGGGTCCGATCTCCAAACAGGAAATGTCTCGCATAGGTTGGTTTGTCCATGAGAGAGCCAACCGGTCAGACTTTAACAATGTATGCTGGAGGAATTGGACAGATTGGAACGGGAACGGTCCAGGAGGACGGGGCAGCTTTGCATTTGCGTACAAGGACCTCCAAATGTGGGGAAGGTAGCTGATGTCATGGAATTGCTTGGAAACCTAGCAAGATGGTGAATAAACGTTCCGATCCGACTCAG
>JBBPLL010000808.1:0-12241 GCA_038089755.1 Leccinellum rugosiceps | reverse complement strand
CTGTACAACCTCACTGCTATCTCTGTACAGCTCTGTACAGCCCTGCAGCTCTGTACCATCCTGTAGACATCTGTAGAATCCTGGAGCGACTGTACCACATATCCTAGTTTACTGATGAATCTACAAAATCCAAATCATCATCGCGACGATGCCAAAAAATGAGATAGCATTACTCGCAAGGGGTACCAGCTACACGAACCTTGTTTACCTCACGATCTGATCATCAACGAGATCCACCTGTTGCACCATTGCACAGTGAGTGTGTTCCCAGGGTCTGGATCTTGTCCGCGATCGCCAAAGCTTAGTGCGACGTGACTTTGAAACACCTGTTCTGCCACTGGCATCGCGATGCAACAGATGCTCTCGCCTTCACTTGCTATGGTGGTCGACACAGAGGCTTCGCCATGACCTTCGGTGTCATATGGCAGTGCTGTGCTCCGGCCTTGACAGGACCACACGACTGCTTCAACCACTACCACCACTGTTGTCCTTGTCAGCTCCAAGGTCCCGAATACCCCGCTAGTGGGCTCTATCAAGCTTGTCCTGCCTAACGTAACTATGTGCAACTTGTTGGGCTGTCTGCAATGTTACCAAATTACCAAGATGCGGTGACTTTACAAAGAGCATCGCAAAGAGCCGTCCAACTTCACACATTTTGCAGGCTCAGCGTGGACTTGCCGCGTCCTCCGGGTCATACGACACCATCATTTTTGGCGCAGGTAAGCCGAAATGCATTGACCGTTGAGCTGTAATATTAATGATACTTGCAGGTTCTGATGGTTATGTTTGCTGCGCAGCCCGGTTTCGAAACAGGGTATTCAGATCATTTCTTGTCTCTGAGCATCTTCACTGATGAGTTCTTCCAGACTGATTGCACAGAAAAGTGTTGTCTGCTCGGTGGGATGTGTTGGATGTACATCCTCCAAGGCAATGCTCAACAACTCACATTTTATAAACTGCCAAACAAAGGATGACTTGGAGAAGCATAGTATCGAGGGTGTGTAATGCTTGCTTTCAATTGGACCTCGGTGTTCACTCCACTATGTGTAGTTTCTGATGTCTTGTTCAACCTGACCCAGATGTCAGAGGCCAAGGAACAATTGGTTGTTGAGCTTACAAAGGGTATCTGCTCTTTAGATAGAACAAAGTGAGCCTTGGCTTGCATGTGACATGAGGTGGATATGAGTCATATTTCCTGCATGTATCACCTTGACCAATCTCCCACAGAGGATGTAGAGGATTATGAAAAGTGTCTCGGGGTGCTCTGAGAGTGAGTTGGCATGGCTTTTTCAATACATACATACATACTATGTTCATCATGATGCACTCACTTCTTGAATAGGATGGGTGTACTGGTGTACCTAGCATGCTGCATTGAGATTGATACAATGAGAGATATACTTACCATGATCTAGTTAGTCAAATGGCAAAGGTAAGGAAGTTAGATATCTCAAAGATATAGTTTGATAAGCCCAGGATCTGATACTTCCAGAAGGGTGAAGTATTTACCTGATAAATCATTAATGAGTCAAATGACATGGAGTATGCACCATGATAGTCAAGGATATAGCTAGATATACTTGGCATGAAAGTGTCAATAGCCAGGTAAGTTGTTATCTATCTCATGGCAAGGTTGCATGAAATTTCATAGGGCCAACATTCTGATCCTTTCTTATAAGATTTGACAAACTGCTCATATGTCTGCCAGTGCAGAGATGACCTGTCCAATTCAGGATGTTCTGCTATCCAGAAGACAATATTTGATCTTTCATTAGCTTCCTGACAGTTTTTCTCAATCTCAATCTTACTGGTACCTTATAGATGGTTGTTGACAAAGTCTGGCAATAGTTGAGATGTACACATCAAGCTAGTGTGATTTTACAATTTTTATCTGGCTATATCTGCACTTCCCTGTTTTCCTGATATGATGGTAGCCCAGTTGTAAAATTGTATTAGTAATGGATGATAAGGTTTACATAATGCATTACCATCTGGTCACTATTTAATGATTCAGAAATGACACCTATGATAGTCAGGTTGTCTTGGGCAATGCTAGGACTCTTATTTTGTTTATAACATCAGGTCTGCTGAGTTCCCATCCATTCTGTCTCACTGGCAATATAAATAAGTAGGATCTCAGTACATAGGCTTTCAGTGCAAGTGGCCTGCCTGGCCTATTCATCTCCCTCAGCCAGAGGTACTGTACTGATCTGAAATTCCCAGATATACATTCAGTTAGCCAGAGACAATATTCTGACTGCAGATGATAATTTATAAATACATAACATTGTTAAGGCACAATGATTAAATGATTGCAATCAGTTACCAATAGAGACCACAATAATACCCAATTGTAGGGATTTTGAACACTGGTATGGATTTGACAAGATTATAAAATCTCTACCAGAGGAGCCTGAGATTATATAACATTACCATCGTTTCATCTCAAAGATGGACAAATTGGCTTTTTAATATCTTCCCTGAATTAGATTATAATAACACATAAACCTTTAAAAGATGATATCAGGATTATTATAGCTGAGCTAATCTGTCTGATTATATATACACCACCTCATTTTACTAATGCTGAATGAAAACTAATGCTTACTGAAAGTGACAGTGCATTATCTATTGGTGCATGCTTGATCATTTTGACATAGTTTTAAAGCAGGTAGATAGCACATTTTTAGCATCCTAGAGTAATTATGCCATTTTATCAGAATCTATCTTAGACACTACTTAGTGGACCATTATATCATTGGAACATGGCTACCATCAATGTGTGAACTGTAACATTTTGATTCTTTGAAGATAAACTCTTGTAGAACTTTATCAGAATGGTATAATTACTTCAATATGTTGATAATGTGCTATCTACCTACTTTAAAACTGTGTCAAAATGGTCAATCTTTGCTATCTTCAAGTTAATTCTTTCAAGACAAGGTTCTATAGAACTGTATCATAATAATAATCACAAGCTAAAATTTTGTCTATATATGTCAAGATGGTGCTGTGATAGCAGAGGCTCATAACCTAGACACACTGCAGATAAGGTTTGAAAGAATTATCTTCATGTCTGCTAGCATATATAAGAGATTGTCAAATAAATATAATCTTGCTACTCATAGAACACTCAGTGATCAATCTGTGATCTTTTTGTTATATTTTTACCAGGATGGCAGCTTGATTTTTGTATCTTGCAATTCCATCTCATTCCATCTAATCACCTATCTAATGATATCATGATTGTAAGTATTTGCAATTTGTATCTGACTATACTACTATACTAGTGCTTTCCTGTTTTCCTGATTATTGATATAGCTAGATGGATCTTACAAACATATATAAAATTGAATTGATCAGGTAAGTGATAAATCAGGCCTGGGGAATATCAACAACTGCCAGGTTGACAATAGCAAGCTGAGAATTTATGGCAACCTTACATTTGTATATAACACTCTGATAATTAAGCCACCAGGATGTCATCTTTCAACCATGTAGATGTAATCTTGCTAAAGGGTTGATATTAGTTTGATAGGTAGTTGCCATTATTCACTAACTAGTATCAACATGAGATAACATAAGATAGTATGTTCATATTTCAAACTTCCTGCTCCATTTCCTGTAACTACTGATATTATCAGATCTTCCATTGATCTTATTATAGCAGCCATGCACTTATTTATACTAATCTGATAGTTTGAACATCAGGATGCTATCTCTTGACCATGATGAACTAATTATGCCATAGAACTGATAAGCATTCACAAAGCATCCCAGCACTGAGCTAAGATTTGCTTTTATATATATTTCTTCTACTGTCTGTTCATATTCTTCAATTTATGCTGCCCACCTGACAATCACTTATAATCTATGATCTAGGCTAAGCTTATCATATCATGTTTGTAGATATTTGCAAGATATATCTGGCAATATCAGCTCCTCACTGATTTCCTGATGTGGGGGACAGAGAGAAGGGAAGGACACACACGTGCTTGTTGCCGCGCCTTAACAATGCAAATGACGCCGAATTCGGTAACTGATCTGAGAAAGAGCGTCAGTCACTGATTAGTCATGGCTTTACTTCCCACAGTGTAACTTTAGTTGTGGGCAACGTACCGTAGGCTTCGTAGCCGACTACTGAATTTTGAGTCATGACAAGACAATGCTCCCAATCTGCCCTCGGTGCGGCGTCAGTCAGTCACACCTCGCTCGGCTTTTACTCGGTTTGTCGACCGAACACCCGAAAGTCATCGTTGGCAATCGTGCCCAGGTCTTTGGTCTCACCGTATCGTAGAGTTCAGCGGGTGGAAGCACGTGCAGGTCCCACAACCCCCGACAACTCGGACTCTGAGCTCTCAAGCGAGTCCGAGTTGACTATGTCGTCCATTGAAAACATGTTCCCATCAAGGGATCCCGGTATTCCCGCACAATATGATATTGTCTCCGACGAAGGCGAAGAGAAATTAATAGGTATGTATTCATTCGTCTGGCTCTGAATTGACTCACGGATCGTTGAATTCGCAATAGCAATCGACTCTCAAGCAGAGGCCTCAATCAAGCTGGCAGCCGCGACCGCAAGAAGGAAAGTTGTGCGTGCTGAACGCCACCTTGCAACCTGTTTGGCACAAGAACACGACATTCTATGCGAGCTATACCACTTCCAAGCCGAGGAATCTCAGAAAGAGGTGGCGGCAGCAGAAGATGGGATTGGCACCCTCCGGGATGCTATTCGGACCAGGGGTTTCCGACTTGTGGACATTATTCCTCGTCCAGCGCGGTCTCGTTGGTTAACGCAGAAGTGGAAGCCGGGCAGACACTAGGTGAATGTTAATTCCTCTACTTCATCCTAGTGCTAGTTATTTACAAGCATTCTGTAGGACTTTTGTTGCTGCTGTCGATTCATTCGTGCTTCGTGTTTAGTACATTTGGTCAAATCGAAGATTCAGATACTGCAATATGGTACTCTATGTTACTTATGTATTTCTTATGATTCTTATGATTTCATCCATGCTCATGCCCAGTGGAAACTTTAGCCATTTACATTGACTGATGTCATTTACAGACTATCAAGGTCCGAATCGCCTAGCAGCTTCGAACCGGAGAATGTCCCGATGCAGTGAAGATGGCGACTCGGGCCACCAGACTCGCCGACACATTGTCCAATCTACTAATCAAGTCGGCGATATGATGTGAACAACCCGGTAAGTGGCTATCTCTGTTAGTCCCTCGCGAGGCATTGACAATCAGATGATTTAATTGTGTGCAGCTAAGTATCAGAAAAAAAGTCACAGTCTTACTC
This sequence comes from Leccinellum rugosiceps, assembly GCA_038089755.1. NCBI lineage: Eukaryota > Fungi > Basidiomycota > Agaricomycetes > Boletales > Boletaceae > Leccinellum > Leccinellum rugosiceps. Next base: position 6,939 of record JBBPLL010000808.1, on the reverse strand, counting down.
GTTGACGATCCTATCTTTTTTTTCCGATCTACTAATGATTTAATTATTTGGCAACAGTTGTTCACATCGTCAGAGTCGATTTCGATCGGACCATTCCGCGCAACGTCATGTCTTAGACCTTCTGTCACGGCTGACTCAGCTGTGACGGGTCCCCGTTTTAAGCCTTTCGGTTCGGTTAACATCTTTGTTCCGTTTGACATCTTTGTCCAGTTTTAGATGTCGCGGAAGAAGCGGACCGCAGCGGAAGTTGATGTCGACAGTCATGACTCTCCCCGCCGACCCAAGAGGACTAGCGCTGGCAAAGGCGGAGCTGCGCAGCAACTCGAGAGATGTGCTACTGCAATCACTCGCCACGCTCCCAAGCGACCCCGTACGACTGTTCCTTCAGATGAACCGGTCAACAGGATGGCACCGCTATCTCCGAAGAGGCGTCTACAAAGGACACCCAAACGAAAGCATCGTGGAAAATTAGCGGTGAGTTCTAATGACTTTGTGCCAAGTCTCACGGTGCTCAAACTAGTTAATAGGACCCGACTGCCACAACACCGGTCACGACGCCTGCAAAGTTCGCTATCAAACCTACGTTCCATGCAAGCGACTCATCATCCCGCTTTGGGTTTCGGGGATTGAGTGAGGAGGACAATATCGCGTTAGTTGTAAATTTTGTGCATCTGATTATCTGACAGCTGGATAGGTCGTCCTCTCGTCTTCCTCCACCTGTGGATGATTTCTCCGATCAAGAAACAGAGGATGGGGTACTCGCTCCGATTTCGAAAGATGTATTTGGTGGGTTTGCATTGCCTTTTTTTGAGTTTATATCACTGAGACTGGGTGGCATCGTAGTCGACAATGACGAGGCTCCGGGGACAAATGCTTGGGATCAACCTGAGCCTGAGTTCGAGGCTGAGCCTCGTAGCGACACCGAAGAGACTTCCAGTGATGGAGAACACGGTTCTGGTGGTAATGAAGATGATTTCAATGGTAACCCTGACCTCAGCGGTGAAGAAGACCATAGAGGTTCTAACGGTGACGACAGAGAGCAGGCAACGCGGCTGCAAGGTAAGCCTGAATCTGTGATGTAAGTATTACTAACTTGGCGGCAGAAGACCACGGTGCACGACGCAGGAACCGAAGAGGTAGTGGAAATAGTTCGCACCACAGACAGTCGAAAGGGAAGGCCCGTCAAAGTAGGTCATTATTCCATCCTTCATGAAACATTTAGTGACATGGTAGCAGAGGATCGCGACACACAACGCAGGAGCGCAGGGTCCGGTAGGCGTGAATCGAATCGCAGACAGCCGGAATGGGAGGCTAGTCCCGGTGAGTCATTGTTCTGTCCTTGACGAAGTATTTGGTTGACACTACACCAGAGAACCATGGTACGCGACGCAATCAAGGTAAGTCATCCTCGTCCTGCAAGAAATGTCATTAACGCAGTGGACAAAGACTCACGCACGCAGGTCCGGAATCCTCGTCAGGATGTCGAGTATGATGTACTTGTGTGCCATCAACAATCCAATAGGCAGCCTCGCCCTCCTTCACAGCGTGACCTGGAACGTCACCGGGATCGTCGGTCTGCAAGGACCATAGAAGACGACGACGAAGACATGGAGGTTCGCCAACCCCGCAACAAGGAGGTGGAAAAGCGAACGTTCTGGCCCGGCCGCTGGAAAGACTTGATTGACGATGCGAAGCTTGAGTGGCGGGTGTATCTGGCGAGCCGCGACGCATTTCCGAATCGTAATTATGCGAAGAGAGAACTAATCCCTGACATTGTTCGTCAGTGCTTGCAAAGGTACAAGCGACAGAATATTCGTCTCGAAGACGGCATGATACCCCGGTATCAGAATGAACTCTATGTCCTCATAGGTATTCGTGTATAATCACTGGGCCCATACTCATGACATCAGATCTATCAAGATTGTTCCAGCTTTCGGTCGGAGATCAAGAAACTGTGCATTCGAAAGGTCGTCTCACTCTACGATCTCGAACCGCCTTCGAACCTTACAGAAAACGAGTCTACTTTATGGGTACGGAACCGGGCGTCACAACTGATCGAGGGTGCAAAATTTCTCCGTGCTAGTAAACAGGTCAGTTGCGAGTACTCTGCAAATTGAGTTGTTAACTTTGCTGCTGGCGCTACAGGGTAAAGAAATCAATTTCGCGCACAAGGCTTTATATGCAATATCAGTAAATGCATATTATGGCACCAGTCAGAAACTTGTGGGCCGCACACCTGAATTCACAGAATATCTACCTGAGGCGGCGATCATTCTTGTTGCTGCTGGGGTGAGTTTGCTTCCTAATTCGGCTCGTAGTACTGATGTGCTGCTGGTAGATCAAATCTGTTCTATCTTCACTGAAGCAGCATGGCAAGATTAGTAGTCTCGAAACCAGTGTCGAGGCTATTAATCAAATAGTTTATGAAAAGTTCTATGCAATGGCTCAACAACTCATGGAGCATGAGGAATCTGGACCTCAGTTCCAGCACCAGCTCGAAAAGTGGGCTCGTCGTGCCAGGCAAGTTTTGTTATTAAGTTCTGCTTTGGGGCTTAGACTGAAGCTTCTAATATTATCATAGTCGAGGGATTGCTGCTGTTGCTAGCCAACTTACTGCTGGTGATGAGGATGAATATGCACTGGCCCCAATGGGCTAGATTTAGTAGTGAATCTATTGTGATGAATCATTGATTTCTATTTGATGAGCATGTGCTTGTTTCAATGGAGTAAAATCTTATCTCGAATCTGTCAATCATTGGATTATATCCATTAAGGCTATTAGAATTGTGGTTCTATTAGCACATACATTTGTTTGGAATACAGTGTTTGTACAGATCTATACAACTCTATTCATATTTGCATAGAATTTGATAACTGTACAGATCTGTACAGATCTAAAGATTCATACAGCTATTGAATTCTGTACAAATACAAACAGAGTTGTACAGATCTGCACAGAGTCTGTATAGATCTGTATAGACTATGACTTGACTGTATGTCTGTGATCTGTCCAGATCTGGACATTCATGTACAGTGCTGTGCAAGGGGGGGTTGTTTTGCTGATGCTTGAGCGACTGACGTGACTCTTTGTGAGCTCCTCGTCGCAAGATAGGTATTCTACCTCGTGAGCTCCCTCAGTAAGCTACTGAAGGGATATAGTCGAGAGGACGTAGACGCGTCAGCGTAACATCATGGATTTTCCATGTTTTAGGAAGACGGAGTTTGTAGACGATCGGGGAGAGTACTTCTGTGATGGTAAAGGGTCCTTTGCGTTTTGGGGCGAATTTTGGGGCAGTTAGGGAGCGTTTGAGGTTCTTGGCTTCGAGCCACACTTTGTCTCCTTTGGCAAAGGGTTTGAATCCGTGGCCACTTCCGAGTCGTGCTGCCATTACCTGGCGGGCGAGTTCGTGTGCGGCAAGGGCTTCGTCCCTGGCTACGGAGAGGGTTTTCAGACAGGTTTCTACAGCGGGAAGATTCGTTTCGGCGATGACGGTTGGGAGGGGACGGGGTTTGAAACCCATCATCAGGAAGAAGGGGGATTTTCCGGTGACAGAGTGGGGGCGGTGGTTGTGGGCGAATTCCGCATGGGTGATGTGTTCCGCCCATGACGTGGGAGAGTCTTGGCAAAAGATCCACAGGTAAGTCTTGACCTCCTGGTTGACCCGTTCCGTTTCCCCATCGGTTTGAGGGTGATAGGCGGTGGAGAGGGACAGGTTATATCCGAGGGTCTTTCCTAGTTCCTTGGCGAAGGCGGATGCGAAGTTGGGTCCTCGGTCCGAGATGATTTTGTCGTAGAGGCCGAACCTCTTGTATACCTTGTGGAAAAAGAGGGCTGCGATCCCTTCCGTGGTCACGGTTTTCTTAGTAGGGCAGAGAATTACCCCCTTTGTAAGCCCGTGGTCGACCACGACCAAAAGAGAGTCAAAGCCGCCGGAGGAGGGAAGATCCGTGATGAGATCGCAGGAGATCTGCTGGAAGGGGCGGGAGCAGGAGGAGCGGATAGGGGTGAGGGGGGGAACCGTGGGGTGAGTGTTTGCTTTGTTCTGCTGGCAGAGGGAGCACCCCTCGACATAGTGGCGGATGTATTGGGCGAGGCCAGGCCACCAGAATTCGGCGGCAACAAGTTGGCGAGTTTTAAGGTAACCGGGGTGGCCAGCAGAGGGGTGGTCATGGGACCGGGAGACCACTTGGCGACGTAGGTCACCAGTGGGGGGAATGTAGACGTGGCCTTGGTAGGTGAGAACGCCCTCGACCATCTTCCAGTCGGAGAGGCGGCTACGGAAGGCAGGGGGAATGGAGCCATCAAGGGATTGGAGGGTGTTTTGGACGATGGAGTCGTCGTGGGAGGCTGAGACGAGTTTACTTTGCAGGGCCGAGTTGATGGCACGGACAAAGACGTCCCGGGGGAGGAGGGTCACCCCTTCGTTGTCAGGGAGAGAGGAGAGCTTGTCGGGACGGCGCGAGAGGGCATCAGGACCTGCAAGAAGGGTTCCAGGAACGTGGGTGATTTGGAGATCGAAATCTGCGAGGTCGAGCAACCAGCGGGCCTGGCGACGGTTAAGGTTCTGGGGGGAGCGGAAGTAGGTGAGGTTCTTGTGATCGGTGAAGACCTGTACGGGGAACGCGGATCCGCGAAGCATCAGGAAAATTTTTAAGGACTGGTATTCCTTGATGAATACTATCATATAATTATCAGCATTATAACCAATGTGAAAGATATATCCAGCTTTATTGTTTCTTAATCACAATGTCAATAGATAGACAATGGATTATAACAATTGACATATATTATAGATTATATGTCAGTCAGGTATATTTATTTTTAAGCACTGGTATTTCTTGGTAAACACTGTCATGTTGTTCTCACCCTGATAACTGTGGAGAAAGATATATCAAGCATTATCACTTTTTGATCATAATTATAATAGATAGATAATGGATTATAATAATGGGAAAATATTATGAATTAGATGTTAGTCTAATATATTCTAGATAACAGTTTGATAACTATAATGCAGAAATAGTAACTCATCACAAGCAATGATGATTGATATAGCATAAATCTCCTATCTAATGAGACATTGTAATCAAATCCAATTAACATCTTTATTGATTATATCTGTATCATTATTTTGGAGCTTTGATCATCTCTTGTCATGATTATCTACCCTTATCATGTCTAAATACCAGTTGTATCATTTTTATAAAGAAATTGCAAGTTATTACACATAGATGATCAGCTAAATACCTTTGCATAATATTGTCAACAAGATATCAGAATAATATATATAGATCAGAGTGATGACTTTCTGTTAGTGTTCTGATAAGCATCATTAATAAGATTCAAGAACTCAGGAACTGCTTGCCTTGCTCAGAGACATGCTACAAGCAGCAACAATAGCATCAAATTAATGACAGGTTTTTATGATAACCATTCAAGGCCAAAGTTTATGACTGAATCACTTGAAAAGTGCAACAGTAGGATAAATGTTAAATCAATATACTAGTTGTTAAACCAGAGCTTATCATTAGCAGAGGAGTGTTGAAAGAGAATAAATGAACCACAAATCTGTTGTACTGCTAAATCATATGTGTCATTCACCATACCACCATGCTACTAGTAGGCACAGGTCCAACTTGAAGTATGTCAGAACCCATTGGAAATACATTAACCTCCAAACATCCATTGCAAGGGCTTGTGCACTCAGCCTGGTTGTGTGAAGGATCATCTCAGATTTGCAGTACCTGTGGGCTCTAAGCAAAGAAAACATGAATCCCAAATGCAATATCTTGTACAACAAACTGGACCCCTGAAAACTAACACATGAGATAATAGCTCCATCAATGTCTATTTGGACAGTTTCCATAAGTCTTGGGATGAAATAAATGACTTGTTGAAGTGCTGCATATACAAGGTGAATGATGAGCCAGATAACAGGATCAAATATAACATACAACCATGATAACACAGACCATAATTAGAGTAGGGGATGGTGAGAGGTGTGGAAATATGAGTCCACGTCTATGAGTAGCATGTGGTGGAGGTGGACATGGTCTAATTTGAAATCTTCAATCCTGAAAGAGTGTCTTCAGAGTCCATCATCTATGGAAGAACAGCAGGAATATACAAATGACAGGGACATGGAGAGAAACAAGAGTATCAGCTTGAGGAGTATGTAGCAGAGGCAAATGTGGACAGGTGGACTTGGTCAGTGCATGCTATCCCCTGGCATGGTATTCTGTGTTAGAAGAGATACCAGTCCAAGACAAAACCAAAGCAACATACTAAACAATGCAACTGCCTGAGCTGACCATGCTAATGATGCCATGTTCTTGGTATTGTAAGGATGATCTCACATAGGCAGTACAGTCCATAATAGCTTGTGATATAAATCATTATGGACATGCAAAGTATCAAGGGATAAGTACTCGCCACAAGTGAGTCCTGCTTGAAGAAAGAGGTGTCAATATTGAAAAATATCAAATAAGAAAGGCAGGGCAGTAAATCATGAAGGCATTAGTCAGTGTCAAAAGATGGTTGATAGTGGTGGCAGTATTGCAAGTGATGAGAATGTCCCATCCCAGTTTGCCCCTCTGAAATCAAAGGCAAAACTGGAACCCACTGGCAACTCCAAGGTTCATTCAAACTCCACTGATTGAGGTCCAAATACTCTTGTCTGTCTTCCAATTTGACTATGAATGGAATAAACAGAACATGCTGCATATCTAGTGTGCATGGGCCTGGTGGACATACTGCATGCTACTATGCACATGGAAGCCAGTTTAGCAGGGCAACCCTGGTGCTGCTGACACCACTGTACTGGATCACTGCATGCTATAAACATCATCAGCACAAATTATGCTGAGACACCCATAACTCACCCGCAAGTTGGAGACGAAGAAAAATCCCATGCATAAATATGCATACTCTGCGGGAAA
>JBBPLL010000807.1:0-12252 GCA_038089755.1 Leccinellum rugosiceps | reverse complement strand
CGCTTTCAGTAGCCTCGGTTTCATCACCTTTGGTAGACATTGCTCCTGCCACTTATGACTTGAAGAACGTCAAACTAGCCTTCAAATTTTATTCTTTTTCAAATATCACTCGAACGTCTGGTCGACGTACTCACCGCTCCTGTTTTTCTATTATTCAAACGTCTCTTGGAAAATATACCAGCTATCAGCGCTATTCGGTGGAAAGAAGGATGTGGTGAGCCGTGCAAATACTTACATACCGGCCGCGTGTCATTGATTCATTCCTGTGCACTTGGCGCTTGCCTTCGGCCTTTCGCCCACGTACATCCTTTGCCTCTCGAAGTCAAAGTCCCTCACGACGCCTACATTACTAGATCGCTGCACAACCCACTCCGTCCTAAGTACTACCTGACTTTTTTTTTTTTTTTTTTCATTTCCAGTCTCACAGCCTCCGCTTCCTATCGCTCTCGATCTCCTCGATAAACGCCTTCGGTTTCAGTTCGCGCAGTAAAGAAGACCTATGTACATCGCACGGCAACCCGTCTTTAACACGAGATCCGTGTGCACCCACGACACGCTCGATATACCTTGAGGCCCGCCCGTCAGCAAAATCTTGTCGTTGTATAGCTTGCCAAGCTCGGAATCCAGCGGCGCTTTCTTAAATACCGTCTCGTACATGTCCTGCGAACACGAGCAAGCAGGTGTACTTACCTGGGAAGAGGGGGAAAAAAAGTCAAAAAGGAAGAACGAAACATGGGCACTCACCCAGCACCGTATTCACCAACGATATGACCGAACGCGCCCTGGACGAGCAAAATCTGTTGTCTTAGATCGTTTCTGAACTTGGTATAGTCCGTGTTCGAGTCCAGGCCCTTGTCGTGCACCTTTAGATCGAAATTGGTGAAACAGCCCGAAGTTCACCTAGCGACTGTGAGCCCAGGAGACGTTCAGACAGAAGCTCGAACCAATTGACCTCTCGATAATTTCGGGCTATCTAAGACAAAATGTCGACCGCACTCAATAATCGCGACACCCTGATCAAAAGTAACTAACCAATGCATGGGGCCTCCACGAAATCACGTGCGACGGCCGTCCCGTGGAACCGAGCATGCCTCGTCCGACGACTCAGCAGCCTGTGGAACACGTGTCCCATCTCGTGGAAGAACGTCGTGACGTCCTCTTGCTGCATCAGCGCTGGTTGCTCCGGCCTCAGCTTCGCCAAGTTCGCCACCATAAAGTCCTTTCCCACAATGTGCAAATTGTTTGACTTGTGTATGGACGTCAGTCACCCGTCACAGCTGGCCCCCAAAGCATAATGCAGACAACTCACCGGGGTGCCAGATATCCCATACATCATCCTTGACTTTGTTGAATTTGACTCCAAGTAGGTCCTGGTATATGTCGACAATTGAGGCAATCGTAATATCTAGCTGGGTTATAATCAGACGAGGATGGAGGAATGCATCCAATTAGCATACCTGTAGTCCCAAATGTAAAAGTTGTCGTCGATCGGTAAACCTCGTTTGTTTGCTCCTCTTTTGAGCTCGGAAGCGTAGCACGTTCATGAAGGCCAAGTGGGTCGAGATGGGTCGGTCCTGAGTTCATGCAAGAAATAGACACGCGTGAATGGTACGAACAGACCCAGGCCACGACTTATGACAGACCTTCCTCTCACTGGCAGCACTGGCACTCTTGACCATCTTCATCCCATGATCATGTAATCCGCCCAAGAACGATATACTTAACGTCGTTGGCCAATCTATGGTTATAGGCTTGCTGAGCGGGTATAGATAGAGAGCACGCGTTGGTGGAAGCGCTCTTCGGCCCGGCCCGGGACCCCGAGTTATGGCGTGAGCTGCGAGGAGACCGAAATAGGATGTGGTGCGCGCGGACGAGCCGACGTGGTGGAAGCGAGAGAGGAAGCGCCGAAGCGGTGCCTCTCGCTCGTGGGGAAACGCGATCCTGCGGCGTCAAGTTCTTACATATCGTGGTATATAATATATATATGCATGCGCTTCCAATTTCACAACGTTTATCCTATTTGACCTGGTCTCCGAGCGTGAGTCTTATATGGACGGCCTTTCGGGATCCGGAGTATTACTGTTGAAAGGCAAAGTACCTTCTCCCCCGCTATTTTTTCGTTTATCTTTACTCCGGGTTGCCAAACGGCGTGGTACATGCGAACCACTTCTATTCAAGAAATGGGCGACTTCTCGTAGATTTTTTTTTCGGAGGATGACTTCAGGTGAAGAGTATTTTCTTCTGAGAACGGGAGGGTACCGACCTACAAGTCCGAAGACTCATGTTCAATGTTTTCCCCTTGGAGCCCTAAGGTCGCATTCTATGAAGAGACGATCAGCAGTCAAGGTCGCAGTGAGCCCCCATATGCACCCCGTGAGCAATGGATGTCCACCATTACACTCATGTTTTTCTCGCCGGACCTGTAGCGAAAAAGTGAGTATCCTGGAGAGCACAGATGAGCTCTGCACCATCCGAGTCAACACTACAAGGCGATACAAGTTAAAGCAGATAATTATCGACCACGCACTCGTAGCCTGGCATAATAAATATAGACATTACATAGCATATGCGGCCTAGAATTATTCCTCTTCTGTCCCTGATGAGCGGCAACACAGCCATGAGGCAAATGTGATGGAAAGGGTAGTCTTGCCAGGTTCGTCCTGATGCTTACTATAAGCTACGCAACACTTGTTCAAAGAAGGTGTACGCACCCTCAAACCGATCCTCCAAGTCGAGGGATGACTTGCATCTGTTACCTGTTGTGCCTTCTACGACGTGAGTTTCTACGATATGATCGACGCTGACCGACGACCTACCCCGTTCGCTGGTTTCGGATCCAGGCGTCCAGTTCGGGTACCCCCACCGTGGTTACCGTTCACATCTAATGGGAGTGTTACGTCTCTCGATGGCCCTGGATTCGGAGGACGACCTTCGCCCGCACGGGGTTTAATTTTCAACCTTTTATTCTTCTTCTGCAAGGTAAGATAGACAATTGGTATTTGCGGGCCCAATGGACAACATTGAAAACGTACTGGTTCCACAACCCTTCTAACCGTTCGCTAGTAAGATGACAGTTTAGATGAAGCACGTCCATTGACCTGTCGAGGAGCACTCACTGGTATACCGCGACCTTCGACGATTATCGAAAATGCTTTGTTCGAGGTATTTACGTTCTCTGCTGGCCTAGATTGAGTGCCGGCGAGGAGACGAGGCTCAGAAGCTCCGGGTTCTCTTATGCTCTTCTTCCACCTTCCGAGAATCCAAAGGAATAGAGAGCGCGGCGCACTATCTTGAGGTCGCTTCTCTGAACGTATCTCTGGGGCACAGGTAATAAGGTGGACCGGCGGCTTTGATGTGGAATGGGATGAGAGAGGCGGTGGCACCCGGTTCGCATGATGAACAGACGGCGTCGCCGAGGGAGCCTTCCGGGGCATCAACAAGGTAGCAAAGTTAGAAAGAAAAATGAATTGATCACGAACCTCATCATAGTTGAACTCATCGTCATCCGTGAGCGTTGTAGGCGGGAGCTCGACCTGCGCCGTATGATGGTATATTTCGATCAGGAAAGGAATGAAATCATACCTCCAATAAGTCAACATTGGTGTCTGACTAGGATTCGACAAGTGGCCGTCAGGACAACAATGTGTTCAGAATGCATATACCCACATGCTTGAAGTACGATGGTGGCAGGACACCATGCAGATTGCGGAGCGTGATTGTATTGTTACAAACAACCACCATATCGTAGCTAGCCGAGATTGCCATGGAACGGACAGGATGGGAGTAGTCAATGACAGGTCCGATTTGCTGATGTGTAGTAGTGTCCCAGAATGAGACTGACGACCTGACGGAGACAGCCACGCATGCGCTGTTACATGCTAGTGTGATGCACCATGGATTGTCGTTGCTGTGAATAGACCATTTCAAGAGCGTCTTCTTGGAGGACATGTCGAAACAGTGGACATTGCCATCGTATGACGAGGCAAAGAGTTTCTTTCCATCACCTGTCCAGGTGAGGGATCCGTTCAATGCCGAGTAGACTCGGACTGGAAAGTCCGCGAGCAGAGTGCCATCGAGACTGTCGTAGATCCGGATAGACTTGCGTGCATACGTGGCAGTTGCGATGAATTTGCTGTCTGGAGAAAACTTGACCGTGGCCAAGTCGTAGTCGTGTTCCAAAGGCCCGAGCAGTCTCTCCCACGTGGGAAACGACCAGACACTGAGCGTCTTGTCACTCGATCCAGTCGCGACTTTCGTTCCATCGACCGAGATGTCTACCGCATGCACCCCCTCGTCGTGAGCTTTGAAGTCGTTCACCTTTTCGAAGGTCGTCGAGTTCCACACCACAACTTGACCACTCCCCGTCCCAGCCACGATCCACTTACCATCTCGTGACACGACAAGATCCCATACAGAACCTCCAGCATCCACTGGCATACCCACCCCCACGCCATCTTCCGTTCTCCATCTTCGAATCTTGCCTTCCTGTCCACCGCTCACGACCTCCTTCCCGTCCGTGAGAAATGCAACCGAATACACGACATGTGGATGATCGATTTCGATCAGGTCTGCGTCTCTTTGGTCAATCGTGTTATCGCCCAGTCCTGGGACTCCATCAATATTTTTCTTTGAAGTTTGGATGGCCTCGTTTTTATCGCTTTCGATAGGCATTGCTCCCTGGTGTAACTAGAAGGTCCGTCAATTTGTCCCTGTCCCGTTAGTGTCGTTAGTCAAATGTCTTATCAACTTGCTCACTCACCGCTCTCGTTCTTCTACTTGGCAATCAGCGCCGAGGAGCGGAAAGAAACCTGTGCCGCGTGTCTTTAAGATCCACCAGGCTATGCTCTTGGCGCTTGCTTCCGCCCACGTTCACCCTTCTCGTGACTAACCGCCAACCGACTCACCACGTTAACGATCGACTTACTTTGTTACATGGGAACCAATGCTCAATGACTGACGGCGCTCCGCTCTTCACCACTACTATATCTCGAAACCCCCATCGGTACAGAAGTTGAATTTTGAGGACAGCAATCCATCATGGGGTATTCTTATATTCATCGACCAAGAAGTCAGCGAGCATCTTGCCTCAAAAATTCAATCATGGACGGGCTCTGTACCACTCAAGAAAAAACACGACTCGGACACATAGGCAATATAGCGCAGTAAATAGAGACGTCGCGTAGTATACCGATGGCATCATTCCTCTTTCGTCTCCGAAGAGCAGCAACACAACCACTTGGGAAACATAATGGAAAGCTTGACGTTCCCTGATTCTTCCTGGTGCTTGCTGTAAGTTTCATAACATGTGCTCAAGCACAGTGCACGCACGCTCAAAAGAATTCTCCGAGTTGTGGGTTGACCTGCATCTTTTTCCTGTTGTGCCGCCTTATACGACGTGAGTTCCTACAATAAGATCGACGCCGGCGGACGACCTACTCCTCTGGCTGGTTTCGGATCCGGAGAACGGCCGGTGCTAGCACCATCGTCGTGACCACTGCCCACATTTGACGGAGAAGCTACCACGCTCGGTGCTCCCAGTTTCGGACGACCTTCAGTGTCAGTGCCATGGTCGCGGTCTCCATCTGCACGAGGTCTGGCCTTCGATTTCTTCTTCCGCTTCTTCTGCAAGGAGACATAAACAATTGTTATCTGCGGGCACAGTGGTCAACTTTGAATACCTACCTGTTCCCCAACCCTTCTGACTGTTCGCTAGGATGATAGTCTAGACGGAGCTCATTCATTCGCATCCCAAGAGGCACTCTCACCGGTTGACCGCGACCTTCGGCTATTGTCGAAAATGCTCTGTTCGAGGTATTCACGTTCTCTGGTGGTCTTGATTGAATGCAGACAAGACTCAGAGGCTCAGAGGCTGCAGTTTCTCTGATGCCTTTCTTCCACCTTCCTAAAATCCGAAGGAATCGACTTGACACTGGAGCATTATCATCATGTTTCTCTGAGGATGTCTCTGGGGCAGAGGTCATGAGGCGGGCTGTAGGCTGCGGTGTAGGGTGGGATGAGACTGGCGGTGGCACCTGGTCCTCATGATGAACAGACAACTTAGGCGAGGGTGCCTTCTGTAGTGTCAACACGGCAGCGAAGTCGTTACGAATCGATCACGAACCTCATCATAGTCGAATTGATTGTCATCCGTGAGTGTTGTGGGCGGGAGCTCGACCTGCCTCGTATGATAGTATGTTTCAATCAGGAAAGAAACGAACTCATACCTCCAGTAAATCAACATTGGTATCCGACTATGATTCGACAAGTGGTTGTCAGGACAACAACATTTTCAAAATACATGTATACCCACATCCTTGAGGCACGGTGGTGGTAGGACACCATGCAGATTACGGAGCGTGATCATCTTCCCACTCGCAGCCACCACATCGTAGTTTTCCGAGAGGGCCAGGAACCAGACAGTATGGGGGTAGTCAACGACAGGTCCAATCTGCTCATGTGTTGTAGCGTCCCAGAATGAGACCGATGAGTCGGCAGAGACTGCTACCCATGCGTCGTCGCATGCTAGTGAGATGCAACATGGACCATTAGCGCTGTGGATAGACCATCGCGAGAGCGTCCTCTTAGAGGACACGTCGAGACAGTGGATGTTGCCATCATCAGACAGGGCAAAGAGTGCCTTTCCATCGCCCGTCCAGGCGAGGGATCCGTTGAATGGCGAGTATACTTCAATTGGAAAGTCTGCGAGGAGAGTTCCATCGAGACTCTCGTATATTCGAATAGACTCGCAGTACCACGTGGCAGTTGCGATAAATTTGCCGTTCGGAGAGAACTTGACTGCAGCCAATTGGTAGTCGTGTTCGAAAGGCCCGAGCAGTCGCTCCCCTGTAGCAAACGACCAGACATTGAGCGTCTTATCACGTGATCCAGTCGCGAGCTTCGTCCCGTCGACTGCGATGTCCACTACATCCACCCCCTCGTCGTGAGCTTTGAAGTCGTTCACCTGTTCGAAACTCGTCGAATTCCACACCATAACTTGACCATTCATCGTCCCAGCCACGATCCACTTTCCATCTTGTGACACGACAAGATTCCACACAGAACTTCCACCATCCATTGGTATACCCACCTCCATGCCATCTTCCACTCGCCATCGTCGAATCTTTCCTTCGCTACCACCGCTGACGACCTCCTTCCCGTCAGGGAGAAACACGACCGAAAATAAATCACCCGGATGATTGATTTTGATCAGGTTTGCATCCCTTTCGTCAACGGCGGGAGCGGGTCCGCCAGTGTGTTCTGGGTCTCCATCAATATTCTGCTTTCAGTAGCCTCGGTTTCATCACCTTTGATAGACATTGCTCCTGCCACTTATGACTTGAAGAACGTCGAACTAGCCTTCAAGTTTTGTTCTCTTTCAAATGTCATTCGAATGTCTGATCGACGTACTCACCGCTCCTGTTTTTCTACTATTCAAACTTCTCTTGGAAAATATTCCAGCGATCAGCGCTAAGCGGTGAAAAGAAGGATGAGCCGTGCTTGAAATAGTTACATACCGGCCGTGTGTCACTGATTCATTCCTGGCATCAGGCTATGCACTTGGCGCTTGCCTTCGGCCCTTCGCCCACTAGTACATCCTTTACCTCTCGAAGTCAAAGTCCTCCTCGACGTCCACATTACTAGATCGCTGCAACCCACCCCGTCCTAAGTACTACCTGACCTTTTTTCTTCAATTCCTTTCTCACAACTTCCCAACGGCTCTCCGCTTCCTGTCACTCTCGATCTCCTCGTTAAACGCCTTCGGTTTCAGTTTGCGCCGTAAAAAAGACCTGTGTACATTGAACGGCAACCCACCTTTAATACGAGATCCGCGTACACCCACGACACGCTCGACGTACCTTCAGCGAATTCATATCGTCCCGGCTCCCGCCCGTCAACAAAATCTTGTCGTTGTATAGCTTGCCAAGCTCGGAATCCAGCGGCGCCTTCTTGAACACCGTCTCGTACATGTCCTGCGCGAACACGAGCGAGTAGGTGTACCTACCCGGGAAGAGGGAGAAAGAATCAGAAAGGGAGAGGGAAGAACAAAACACAAGCACTCACCCAGCATCGTATTCATCAATGATATGACAAAACGTGCCCTGAACGAGCGAAATCTGTTGTCTCAGATCGTTTCTGAGCCTGGTGTGGTCTGTGTTCGTGTCCCCCAAGTTGTGGTGCATCTTCAGATCGAAATTGGTGAAACAGCCCGAAATTGACCTAGCGAGTGTAAGCCCCGGAGACGTTCAGACGGAAGACGGTCTTGGTGATTGGGTCGTCCGACAGAGGCTCTTGCGTCTTGTTATGACTTGACATAATATTCTTCAAAACTTCGAGCTACCAGTATCTAAGATAAAATGTCGACCGCACTCAATAACCGCGACACCCCAATCAAACCGTCCCCGGGCCGTGGAGCCTCATCATCGAAAGATAGTCGTGACTTCGTAAGGCCGCATCTGATAGTTCTGGTCCCTCCGGCATCGGCTTTGCCAAGTTTGCCACCGACAACATAAGCATTTGATAAGGCCGCAACGAGGCTCGGGCCTAGTAAGTACTTGTGGCGGCCGGGGCCGGCCACTGGCCCTTGGCCTGTATTCTCACCATCTTAACACCCGCGTCTAAGTTTCGTGTCCTGGCCAGCGATATGTACTCAACTGGAGAAGGTACTAAGTCCCTTGTCGTTCAAGGATACCTGCATGACTATTTGCCGACTCCCAGATCGCTCGAAAATAACTGAAATCAATTACGGACAAGCAGTATCCTCTGCTTTCTTCACTCCCGATGCAAAGCACGTATTGAGCAGTGGTAACGACGGAATGATTCGACGATGGCAAGTAGATGACGGACGTGAGGTTGGCACAGCGATTCAAGTAGCGGGTCTAATCAATGCAGCCGCGCTGTCGATGGATTGCAAGTGGTTGGTGTGTGGGTTGAACACACGGCCGTGTGTCAGGGTGTGGAATGCGGAAACCCACACGAAGGTTCTGGACATCTACGAACACAAAGGCACAGTACAGTCTGGATATTTCCCCCGACTCAATGACATTCGCCACGGGTGGGGACGATGCATGCGCGTTCATCTGGAGCATTCGCACAGGCAAACAACTCGTGTTACTCCAGGACTGGCACACTTACGCCGTGGATACAGTTAGATTCTCTCCAGATGGTGCACGCCTGGCCACTGCTTCTGGCGGAGGGTCAATCCGGATCTATAACAGCACTAATGGTCAAAAGTTACTCGACATCCCGTGCTCATTCGAAGGGTGGAAATCCTCACCACTTGCTTGGTCTGCAAATGGCCATCAAATTTTCGCTATCTCTGCGCTGATCAATGGAGCGAAGTGTTTCAATGCGACCTCAGGCTCATTGGTCAGTACATGGGCTATCCCAGGCAATTCACTAGAGCGCCCTTCTATCGCACCATCATCCAACCAAAAGTTCATTGCCGTCACCGGACACTGTTCGTTGTCCTTTTGGGATGCCTCAACGCACGAGCAAGTTGGTCGTGTAATTGAGCACGACAGTGATATTCTCTTTTTGGCATTGTCCCCCGATGACGATCGTGTTGTCACTGGCGAGGAAAGTGGAAGAATTACTGTGCGGAATCTCCGTGATATCCTTCCGGACTCATACTTTACACAACATGTAAGTGCTTCCACTTCAAACATATGGACAGGTTAAAGAATTTCTCCCTCCAATCCATCTACATTGTGAGAGTGTTCGAACATTGATTCAGTACCTTTGCTGACCCTTCCAAGAGTCGCAGTTGTCACTCGCACAAAACGGCGACACAACATTCGAAGCATCGACCCAAGATGACTTATCTCCAGTGGAACAAGTTCTACCAGCAGAGATGTTTGATCCCTTGTATACTTCTTTTCATCGTGAGCGTGTTTAAACTTTCGTTTCTTGCTTTACCTGACCCTTCCCAGAGTCGCAGTTGCCGCTCATACAGATCACTGATGCGGCATTCAAAGCATGGACCGAGGGAGACTTGTCTCGAGTGGAACAAATTTTAACAACAGAGACGTTAAATCCCCTGAATCCTTCTCGTCATGCGCAAGTCCTCGCTCAACGCTCCCTCGTACGATCCCGTTCGAAACAGTATAGCCTGGCCATCGACGATGCAGCAAAGGTAGCCCTTCTATCTTTTTTTAGTCTAGCAGGCCCATATTGAATATCGCATATCAGTCTATAGGGATTCAGCGATCTGCTATCGGTCAGATAGCAATTACGATAGCTCGCGCTGGCAACGGCGAATACGACGCTGCCATACGCATGTTGGACCTCGTGTTCACTAACGACCTCTCGACCGACATCAATCTCGTATTATTAATCAAGGTATGGGATAATCTTTCTTTGCTATCACTTGTATCACTGTCTAATCATACTCAGGCCATCGTCCTGTTCGAATGTGGACGACACGATGAGGCTATTGCGCGAGTCGAAGACTTGATCTGCATCTTCCATGATAAGACGATATACGTGATCGTTCGGGTAAGTAACTACCAGGATTGCTAATGCGAGATGATGATCACCAGGCTGCGCTTAGGCTCAAATGCACCTGAGACTCGCAGGGATGTCGCTGAAGGAAGGCGACCATGAGCGAGCTGCGGAATTGCTCAGGCGCGCAGGAGACGCAGTCATTCCTCCAACTTGTCTCGAGCTAGACGTAACCTCGCTTGTAAGCTATCCATTCTCTCTCCATGAGCATCCGGACCAACAGAATTCGGAAGATGTTTGGATGGAACTTTGATGATCTTTCTCTCGCAATCGGGCAGCATGTTCGGGAGTGCATGAGGGCCTTGGAGGATATCGGCGACGTAGCGATGGAGTCTGAGAAAGCAGAAGATGCGATTTCAAGCTACACTGCCGCGTTGTCTTTGGACCCTTCAAATCCTGCGGGTTTCCTAGTGAAACGAAGCCGAGCCCGGGCAATGCAAAGCTCATGGGAGGCTGCATTAGAAGATGCAGACGAGGTACGAGTTTTTCTCTCTCTCGAGTATACGAAAGTGCTGAATTTGATCAAATCAGGCAATCAAGTTAGACCCACAGGATCCCTGGGGATATGAACGACGGCATGCGGCACTGCACGCTTTGCAACGCTACGACGAAGCAGTTGGTACCCTGAACCACATGGTTTCCCTCACAGAAAATCCTCTCGCTTATTCGGCTGCAAAGTGCAACTGTCACGGTGGTGGCGGAGATGCTGCACTAGCCCACCTTTTGGAGGCTATCGTGGCTCGTTTAGGAGAAGCTACAGTGTTTGCCTGGACGGGTCGTCCCTCGTCGTACAACAGCTGCCTCCCTGCCACCCTTGCTATTCATAACCAAGCCTTGCATTCTCTGCCTGCCATCGACGATGCTGAGATGGATCTGCGTGTCGCGGAATTGAAGAGTTCGATGTCTCTTATAGATGCAGTGGTTGTTCATGATCGAATCATCCGCTTGCCACCAACGCGGTTTGCCCTCCGGAGACTCTACCTGCCCTGCATCCTGTTCCCTGTCAAGAAGCTCGTGGAGAAGGATGCCGGGGTTGGCGAAGAGAAGTGTTATTGTGCCCGGGTATCAGGCATTGGCTACGTTGAATTTCGGACGTTGGACAGGCTCTCGTTGTCGGAGCCACGCAGGCTCGCTTTCATTCATCCGTGGATTCGTGATTTGCATGACCCAGCCGAGGAACCTTGTGGAAGCTCGTCGGATAGCGACGATGATTCTTTGTCGCGGTCCGATTCGAACATGGAAGAAGAGGTCGCTGCTGCAGAGGTTGCGCCCGATGTGGCCGCGCCGCTGTTTGCAGGACCGATCGCGACGATGGACGTTTCTACGCGGGCGCTGCAGCTAGTCGTCCGTCTGCAGCAGCCATTCAGTGGGCTTTTGCTCCAGCAACAGTCGCATGGAGGGCACAAGCGGGTCGCTGCTGAACACGAGATTGTCTTGCCGGGGCTTGAACGCCGCATCAGCTCCGTCAGGGACGTCCGAGTCGAAGTCGTGGAAATATTGTGAGGTGTGTCGTTATCCCAGCTGAAAAGTTGAAGTTCGCACTTGCTTTTTTGTGGTCATGTGTTTTTCTCGCTGATCGTGTAGTGGTTCGTACGCTCGACCCCCTGTGCCTTTTCGTTTTGTTTCATTACGTTGGCCGGCTGTCCTGTATTCCCGGCGGTGCTGGGGCCTGCCAATGTGCCTCCAAAAACCGGGCATCCATTTTTGGAGGATTTCGGTGGTGCTTGATCGATGGAAGAAGTCTGATGGAGA
>JBBPLL010000805.1:0-12292 GCA_038089755.1 Leccinellum rugosiceps | reverse complement strand
GAGATTGGGTGTCTGGACAGAGCTGTACAGAGCTGCACAGAGACTAAGTGTCTGTACAGCTCTGTCCAGACTGGACTAGCCTGGGGCTTCTAGGGCTCTGTGCAGACCTGTCCAGCACTGTCCAGAAGATAGTGATTTGCTGATGTCTCGCACCCCACTCTTCTTGTACCATCACCAAACGACGTGCGCTGTGAGTGTGAACGGGAACATGAAAATCATCATCCAGAACAGCGCACTGTGGCCTCTGAATGCCCGACAGCGAAGTGAAGTTCCATGGTCGAGCCGGATGCCGCCCTCACAGCTCGAGTGTGATACTACGCGGTCCGTTCGTACCAGTACTCCTCGTACAGTCGTCGTCGTCGTCGAGAGACAGTACTGGCACATAGATCCCATCGCTGTTTTTCACGTAGTTGAATTCACTGCGAATAAAACGAGGTAAATGGCTTTCCAAGTGAAATTGTAGGGGGTCCGACGACTTACCACTCAAAGTCGTCTGGCCAACAGGCGCAGTTATGGAGAATCTCAGGTGCGGCTCTTGCTCCCTTTCCAACGACGCAATTGGCGTCGCGTTTACGGCGCTCGTACATGCAGTGAAAACACACAATGCAGGAATGTACCTGATGACCAAATAGACACGCTTCTGTTTTGCCCTCGCTGGGACTCCATAATTCAAGTCGTCATGACTCGGATCATTTCGGTTCAACACACCTAAAAAAAAGATCAGTCCACTGCAAAGACAGCCTCGAACGCGAACCTACATCGTCGGCGGGTCAAGGACGTAAAGTCGATGTGCACGATCGATGACAACACAGAACACGGTGCATGCCCAGGGAGCATAAATTTCCTACTCGCATCCCCGGGCACACAAACGATGGTGTTGATCCTCAGCTTCTCGTTGCCGAACTTGTACTCCCGCCACGTGATACCCTCGTCCATGGTGAACAAGATGTGGTCCGTCGGTTCCTCGTCGTTGACGATCAAGATGATCGACCCAGAGTCGCCAAACTCCCAGAGGTAGGCATCCTTGTGGACCTCCTCCCTCGTGAATCCACCCTTGCGAGGGAAGAATGTGTCACACTGTGTAAGGAGCGAGCACTTCGCCCACGTTGCCAACTGCCATGACGACACCTACGACACTCGGGCTGCTGTAAGTTATCCGGGCGTCTTTGCGTTCTGTGAACCCATGCACGTGAAGGGCGCAGCTCTGTAGAAATGAATTCCAAGATCCACCAGGGAAAATGGACGCAACGTACTGTCGTCGAGCAGGGATACGGCCTTCCTTGGGAATCAAGCTTTGGTGGAACAAGGGGCCTCAAAGTTCCGCCTACAAATGCGTTAGTTCAGACATCCGCATGTCCCATCGACACCCTAAACCCCAAAACACTCACCATCGTTGTGCGTGATCCTTGTCTGGAGCTCCTTTGTGCCTGTCAACGTTGCCTCTGCGGGGTTGGCCACGACGTTGACCATCGCAATGCCGTCCAATCCGGAAAACTGTTCAAAATCCGCATACCTATGGCCCCAGAAGGGGTTCGGCCATTCGGACATGGTCATGTGCAGGAAGATGGAATCAGTGCTTGATTCCAACACAGTATATGCCTGTTGCATCGTTGTTAATGCTAAGCATTCAAATCGCAAAAAACGTGCTCGACAACATACATAGGTGTTGGGATGCATCCCGGGCGGGAACTTTCAACTCGCGAACGTTAACCCGTCAAGTGATACTTGAAAATCTAGCGAGGAACGTACTTCATGTACGTGAGCCGATGCATCACCGAAAAAATGTACACCACTCACCTCAGCCACGATGAGGTACTCCCAAAGTTTGGTGAACATAACAACCTGCTCGAACAGCTTTGTCTTCTTGGTATACAAATCCCTGCCCGAGACGAGTTGCAACGAGTTCTCGTTTCCAAACACTCGCTGCGAGCCCTGCTTGTCCTGGTAAGACTCGCACAGGATCTGGCTCTGGTCTACAAGGAGGTCCTTGTCGCGCGCCCAGTCGCAATTCCGCACATAGTCTTCGATGAACTGCCACGTCCGCCCGTTGTCGCGCGTCAGGAGCTAGCTCACCCTAATATGACCCGGATCTTGGAACCCACGTCCGCATTGGACACATCAGGTGGTGTGGGAAATGTGCGGAGGGCAATGAGTGCCTCGCCTTGTTTTTCCTGCGAGAGGCAAACTCTGGCTAGGGTCCGGAGAGTTTCCGAGTCAAGCCGTGAGGGTCGATTTGGAGGCGCTTGGGACATTCGGAGTTCAATCGAGCGCGGTTGTCCGGCATTCCATAAGAGAGTTGTATACATGCGCGGTGCGTGAGAATTCTGAATTCCGCACTCAGTTGCTCCCGCCTCTCGTTTGAGCCTAACCAACCTCCTGCCGACTCAAAAGGGTTCATGTGACTTCATCCATCCACAGCTTGCGATTGTCTACCCGATATCGGCCCTCAATCCATCATCGACCCCATCGCTCAAGGATGAAAGTGAACATACGAAGGAGTCAGAGAGACGAAAGCCAATTTTGAGATGAAACCTGGCATCTGTTGCGTTCAAGGTGTCTTCTTGGATTATCCCAATGCCGCGAGCGCGCTCTAATTATTTTATTTTATTTTTTCATTCCTCCTCGACGAAACCTCGCTCGGTGGACTTGTCCGGCGTGCTGTTCACATTCTTTAGGACGTGTTCAACATCGAATGGGGCTTCCCAAATTAACG
Organism: Leccinellum rugosiceps; assembly: GCA_038089755.1. NCBI lineage: Eukaryota > Fungi > Basidiomycota > Agaricomycetes > Boletales > Boletaceae > Leccinellum > Leccinellum rugosiceps. The sequence goes on along the minus strand of JBBPLL010000805.1, from coordinate 9,579 downwards.
CTGAGGGAGTGTGGCTTGGATTATTCCGTGTGTCGATTACGTTCCTTTTTCAATCACCCTGTTGATCCTGCTGATCCTCGAATAGAGGTTGAAACGGATACCGCACGCGCTTCTGATTCTGGGATCGCTTGAGTACTTGTCGGTTGCATCTAACCGTCGGCCTAAGCTGTCCGCGTTCAAATTGATAAGAGCATACGCTTCAGGTGAGTCACCTTGCATGTGCCACCCGTCGATGAACAAATTCAAACACTGATTCCTGTAGGGCGGGTCCCGAGTTTGCAAATTCTCGATCTTTCATCCGTTGTCCTGGACAAGAAAGTGGCCGACCACCTCATCACTTGCCTGACCACTGCCCGCGAACATGGCATCGTCTCGCTTTGCTTAGATGATTGATTGCTCCGTCCAAACGGACTCGAATTTCCAGGCGAGTGTCCTTCTACCATGACTTTGCTGCAGCATGACACGTCCATAGCTCCTGCGAAATGTATCCCTCCAACACAACAGGATAACAGCGATGGGCACGCACTGAATTCATATGACGTGTCGTGTCCCCGCCCTCATCGCCCACAACGGAGGACCAGACTAAATGGGACCGCTTTCGCCATGGGCGTATGTGTCGACGCGCTCACGCTCGCAGGGTGGGTCGGACGTACCACTGCCAGTGACGACGACGAACGCGAATTCGCCCGGTCCGTCACCGTGTGCACATGAGTGTGCAGGAGAGCGTTTTTGTTGAGGACTGCGTCATCGTAGGCGTGGTGCTTACTTGCCGGGTAGTCGTCCGTTTTTTCTCTCAATCTTTTTTTTTTTTCATCTTGGATGGAATGCCGCTTTATCTACTCACGCGTGGGTTTGGGGTGTGATGTCTCGATAGGACAGTTAGAATACATATACAATTTCGTTTTCTGTTGCAGTGGTCAATCGGAATGGCTGACAACTCAGAAGGGCAGATGCTGGTCCGTCGGCCTGAGATGGTCCACTGAATGACTGTGTACGTAGTTGTCTGCCACCTCCTCGTCTCTAATGGTTCACCGACGCCCGATAATGGACGACACCGTTCGAATCCATACCTATTTTTTCAGGTTCGATGGAGCCGTTCTCGGGACCCATGTCAGGTCTATGGATATTCCGACCCTAAGCATACCAATACATAGTGCCAATTGGCAGCCCAAGTGGATCTGTACTCTTCTCTCAGCCGACCAAACCGCATCGTGTAATTTTATTGTGCGATGAGGGACATTCCAACTAGTATTTAACAAAAAAAAAATAAGAAAAACAGATGTATGCCGATGGTCTAAGGCAAGTCCGGAAACTAAGCTACCGGCTCTCTTTCAGCGCATGGATTCGGGTACTACGCGGGCGGATGAACGCTTGTACGACGACTGGGCCCTGGAATAGGGTGAGGGCTAGGTCTCATGCCGAGGGCATACTGTGGGTCAGACAGAGCATTAGTACTTGACCGACGACCAGTAGGCCCAGGCAGGGGATGTGGGCTAGGCCGGATGCCTAAAAAAGGATCCCTAGGGTCCGAGTACATCGCAGCCTGAGGTTCATCAATGCGGGGGTAGAAACCCCCATATGGACCGCGCGGATCCCCTCGCGTATCGCCTCTGTAAATGTCCTCTCGGTAGGCTCCGGTATCGAGGTACATTGCTCGACGCATGTCCATCATCCCCCCGTCATTCTCATGGTAAGGACTCGGAATCAACGGGGGTTGTGATGGGTGGAATGGATAACCACCATCCACCTGTCGAGCTGGGTTCATCCATTCGCTGTAGGTAAACCTTTTGTCACAGACGTTCGAAGGGTTCTGTGTCGGAAGCAAAGGGGCCAAGGCTGTAGTCGGAGGGAAGCTCGCGGGATCGGCGAGCGAATATCCCATACCGGTAACTGCTCCTGTAGTGGTCGGCATCTCTGTGGGGGTGGCCAAGTTGCTCAGAGGCACGGAAGGGGCTGGGGGCTCAGCAGCAACCTGCGCAGAGGGGGCGGTAGGGACAGCACCAGCAACCTGCGCGGAGGGGGCGGTAGGGACAGCACCAGCAACCTCGCAGAGAAGGGGATGGGATGGGAGAACAGCGACCTCACGAGGGATAGCAACAGCGGAGGTGGCAGCGTCGTTTTCAGAGGATTTGTGGGAGGTGTCGAGTACATTGAGAGGCGCAAGAGGTACGTGGCGCTTCGGAGATGGGCTTGATGGTTCGACCGATCGCTCAGCGTAGTCGAGTTCCTTCGGAGTCGACGGTAAAAAGATCCCGGGCCCAGCTCCCGGAGTGGTTTCTGATGCCGAAACTTGTTATATGCATCACAATACAATATAATTCGGCTCACCAGCGCCGGCAAATATGTCTTTCTCACATACTGGATGCACTTCAAGGGAAGGAGCGATTGGTCGAGCTGTCCAATAGTCAGTACGAGCCTGATATTTTTGTCACGGACGTAAGTACCTTTCACAGTTTCGTCGGTGTCAGAGTCCGACACTTCCACGTACTTGGCGCTCTTGGGTTTCTTGGCCCCCTTGGTGGGCTTCTTGCGTTCATTGCCCCTTTTAGATCGAAGTGGATTGATGGCGGGAACAGCTTTCTTTCCGACGCGACCTGGTGCTCCAGGCAAGTTCTTTGCCTTGCGTTTACGTGACTCCGAAGCGTTTTGGTAGTCTTCTTCAGCGTCTTCATTAATGTCAAGGACTGGTAACGCATGCATATTGCCATCAGTGATGTCCAATTCGTCATCGCTCGAATCAAGAAGAACGACGGCTCTCTTCTTCCCCTTTATACCTGCTTTGCTCTTCTTCTTTGCGGGGACGATACAAGGTGCGCCATCATCACTGCTGCTGCCACTGCCACAGATAACAATGGGGTCGCTGTAGGTCGCCTTTGGGACACGTTTTTGTTTGATCCGCGTCGCAACCGTAGTAGGAGGTAGTCGATCAGGACCACCAAAGTCGAGAGTATTATTGCCATACATTTGCCGGGCTTTGGCATGAGTGCCATCGTGAGGGGGAGGCACACCTATGATGACCGGCGCATTGAACTCCGAGACAGCACCTGTATCCAATATTGGTTAAATGAAGATGAGAGGAAGGAACAAAACGTACGTCGCTCGTCCCGTTCGGAAAGCCTGTCTACGGTGATTTGTCCAGCAAGGAGGGCTTGCTGTAGACGGCGCCTCTCAGCGTTGCCGAGATCAGCAATCCCTTTGGTCCTTGCTCCAGGATGGCGAAGCTGGCCAGGCATCAGAACACCATCTGGCCACCCCTTTATGACGAGTCCCTGCATGGCAAGGAAATTCAGGAGGGTGGTCCACGGGAACGTGCTGCGTTTGAATCTAGAAACGTCGCCTCCTGCGGACTCTGTTGCGATGGATGATAAAAATACTAAAGCACAATACGCATTACTCACGGAGAAGTGCTATCATATTATCTTTGATGTTAGTCATGATGTCATCGTTCACGTGCTCTTCTCCTCCGTCCGACAGTGTTGATGATGTCCGCAGTGGTGCAGGTGCCAGCGATTGACATGCCGTGTTTTCCTTTAATTGATTTCCCTCGTTGCTAAATGCATCCTTCACAATCTCGAGGGAGACGTGGTTGCTACGTGAACAATGTTGCTAAGGACATCTATTGGATAATCAGCATGAACTTAACTTACTAGACATGCGACTTGAGGTGTCCAATCATCATAGTGGAATTTGCATGGCATCGGGTCTCGAAAAACTGCAACGTTCGTCAGTATATGTAGAAAAGGATGATTGGGATCATGCTCACTGCCATAGCGCCCCCCGTCGTATGTGTGAAACCTAGCGATGCGTCTTCGTTCACAACACTGCCACACATGACAATTGCGGCTTCGAATCCGTGTTTCACTGACTCACTCTCGAGCTAGCTTACGTCATTAGAGTACGATTTCAGTCAGGAAAGATGTACATACCGTAGATATAACTCGCTTCTTCACTCTATTGAAGGTGTGCGCACGCTGCGCAATGGTTTGAGGGGAACTCTGCATGCTGTCGATCGTGTCGTAGACCTCTAAAATTTCTTGCCAAGTGTCGGGGTTGTCTTCTTTGAATTTCGCGTACAGCTCGCGACGAATGCTAGGAGAAACTGGGAAATATTAGCAGCATGATGCTGGATCGCGAGTGAAAAACTTACGTGGGACATCTGGTGGGAGTCCAAGCCGCCGTCGCTCTTGTTCTTCATGTCGCATCGCATATCTTGTATAATGGTTCCAATGGTTTATACCATTTACGGTGCGCGAACGGCTCTTGTGCCACCCATCTAATACTTGCTGCACAGTGAGACTGGTTTTCTCAGTGAGTCGAGTGAGAACAGCTTCGAGTTCGTCGTAACCAGCTATGAGGATGGCACTGACAGCGGCCGTTCGTCGTCCAGATGTCGGAGTCGAAGGATCAGTCCTCGTAGAACTGCTGGGTAAAGAATTGCTGGTTGCATTCTGCCCTGGTACAGGCGTTGGTGGAATAACCCGCGTTGTGGGAACAGTCTGTACTAAATCGCTACATGGCGTGAGATCGTCCGGCCTGGGTGGTACGGCCACGGAACCGCTGAGTGCCAGGGCGTCTGGGTCGGAGGCATTTGCAGGGGCAGAGTGGTTTTCTGGTTGGGGACCCAAAGATACGGCGAAGGATGGCGTAATATGTGAGCTTGGCTCACTGGCAGTATTAGCATCGCACGACACGGGGAGTTGTGATAAATTCCCTGCCGTGACCTCTCCCATAAGAGCACGCCGAAGCCCTGCTTTCTGCAGGAGGACATTGTCGCGAGCTCTCTCGCTTGGCTTGATCTGAGTTCGAAGTCGAGTGGGGGTTTCCAGGGGGGGCGAAGGTGATCGACGCCCACCACCAACTTGCTCCCCAAGAGAGCCATCTACTATTATGTCTTGCGGGGCATCATTAAGACCTACTGTAGACTGTATGAGAGGCAACGGGGGTTTCGATCGACGCGATGTGTTTCGCATGGAGGTATCAGGTGGTCAAACAGCAGGAGGTCATGATCAATTGGTGGATCGACAAGTACTTATAGCAGGACAGACAAACTTTGTGCTACGCGAATGACGGTAACAGATCATACGTGAACGAGGACGTTACATCCTGTTCCATGATAGGTTTCGAAGTGGTTGCAGCGATCCACGGCACCAATATTGTGAATAATATTGTAATACTAATAACATTAGTCGAAGCGATCGGCCAGAGCTTTGATATGGACATACCACCTTGGATGGCTCATTGTCAGCTAGGTGAGAATCCGATTACCAGGTACCAGTCGGACTCCATCGCTGCTCTGCTCCAGATCAGTGCGGCACGCACTCCGTATGAATCGGTATGATCAACATTTCAAATTGGCAATGACATACTAGTCAGCAGGAAGACACCGAGAAATGCATGAGCTACTTCAGAGTTGGCAGAACATGCACAGGCAATCCAATTATGGTGTAATTCAAACTGGGAACCATATGGCCTTATGGGAACCACACGGCCTTGTAGGAGGATAGACGTAAATCGAATGAGCAGAGTGAGCAGCCGACTATGGTATATTTCAAATTTGAAAGGCAGGATACGATTATGGTATATTTCAAATTTGGCACGGGGCAGGACCCGATTACTATGGTATATTTCAAATCTGGAACGACATAACCTCATGGGTAGTCTCAGACGATCCGTTTTGGGAGCCACTCTGGGGTTCGAATGTTTGTTAAATCGTTTTGGTCGCCGGAAGGCCCATCCGAACCTCAAACTGGCTCTCAAAATGGATGTAGTGGCAGTCTGTACGTGGGAAGTAGGGGAGGATCCAATTATGGTATATTTCAAATTCGGAACGACCACACAACGGGCAGGTAATCCGATTATGGTATATTTCGAATTGGGAACGATAAGGGGGCAAAGCGGAAAGATAGTACTAAGCGTATAGCAGTGAAGATTCGTCCGAGTCTTGTTGCAAAGGAGCCACCGGCATCAAAAGGATCAGCGCCAATTTTGATGCAGTTGGCCCAGCAATTCAGACAGATGCACGCAGGCTCTGACAGCCTCGAAACTAGATGCTCCGGGCCATTTCATTTCTGGAAAGATACTCCGAACAGTAACAGCACACCAAAACGGAAGTTACTAGGAAAGTCCGAGTCCTGTATTCTCTGTGGGCTATATTATGAAACTTGGGAGTGGCGTGGCACCAGTTCTTGAATGCTACGGCGCTACGGTCATCAACTTATCACTCACTTCCCTACCATGTCTGTGACCGCCGCTCCGACATCTTCTCCTATAGCTGTTGCAGAAAATTCCGCTGCTCTCAGATCCGAGTCACCAGAGTCACAATGCACCCAAGCACTCGATGAGTCGGAATCACAACTTGGATCCCTCCCTCGAGTCAGAAAAAATATGTTTGATTGTTACCCAGCGCTCCCTAGACCTAGTGGAGAACGTACCTTACTACCTCGCTCTGCAAAGAAACGGAAGATGTTAAAAACGTCTGTAAGTATCTTGAGTCAGATATCCTCACCGACTGTACTCACGTTTGCCCAAAGTTCGACAATAGTCGAAACCCTGAGGTTGCGGACTATATGAACAAGCGAGTGCTTGGTCTCGCTAGAGCAAGTCGGGATGTTTATATGGCAAAGATGCAGTACCAACGTCTTCGTATGCGAGAACTAGAGATGATGAAGGCCGTTATGGGAGACGAGTTGGAAGAAACCCAGGGATGCTTCAGTCAAATGGAGTGTCAGATTGGTCAGATTCACCAGGATCTACTCGATTGCGGTGCGGTATCACGAAATGATGCAGGACGATGGGCTTACTTTTCAATCAAGTCCAACCGGCAGAGGTTCTCTCAGGACGGTGCTCCTATTAGTTGTGCTAGGGCTCACAGTCGCGACATTGGCAGGAGTTCGGAATTTGGCAACAGTAGTGCTAGTTTTTCACTTCCTACTAATTGTTCGTTGCCATTGTGACATTTCGCGAGTTTCAGCTCGTTTCCGAGTCGAATCCAAGTCGTTAGTATAATTCTATTCTTTGGAACGCTAGAGTTATAAGCGAAAAAGATCTCAATCGTGCTATGTACACATGCACTGGCTTTGTGGTGCATCATTTGTCGACACTGAACAGTTGCTAGTAACAACTATTATAACGTACCATTAAGTTTTCTTAGAAATGCCACTGGTTATTACATCGTAGATCGTTGAAGGGACTCGCTCCCTGCTTGATGATGTTTAAAATTTTTGAACTTCTCACACACAGACCAGATTGCCAAAGCGCGGCATGATGTCTCTATACTCACACAAGGTCATCCGCATCGCAGCTCGCCTCAAGGGGTACCGTAAGGAACCCTTAATTTCCTTTTTTGCTTATATTCAAAAGTTTCGATGCAAGTTGAAGTACGTACGTGATGCAGAAGAGGTTAGCCTCCGCAGACGGTACTCGAAATTCACGGACTAAAATTGCTGGGACCATATTGGCAATTTTCCTTTTTTGTAGCGAATGGCGATCACCGTTGTTCACCGTCAGCCAGGCAGCTGATGTTAAGGTTACAGAAACTACTGCACGATGGGCTGCCGTCTGTATTGACGGCAACTTAATCGCCAATCCTGGCTATTGAATGGTCATTTTACCTATGTCTGCTGACGAGATAGGGCCCGGGTCACACCATAGTCCGTCATAGAACATCGGTTCAGTGCCCAGGCTGCTGGTAAGGACGAAAATGAAATCGTTGATAAAGTCGCCGCTACTGAGAACACTCAAACACCATTTCCGGATGTCTGAAAACAACGATTACCCCTTCTTCAACACCTATCCCACTGTCGGTGGTATAACCGCACCTGAGATTTCCCGCACCGTGACTCGCTACTCTACCAGCGATTTGTGTAATGCTACACCAGGTCTGGCAGCTTTACAAAAAATCGTGCGGAGTGCTAGTCGGTCTACTTCACGCAGCCTGTCCCACTCACTTTGCATCAAAGACGAAGAGGACTCGGCTGCCGATAAGCGGAACATCGACACGGCCTCAGACCTTATCGTCCTGGATGCAATCTTGAGCGGGTGTTGGAACATCGTGGAACCCAAATACTTGGTTCAAGCCGGTGTGTTGACAGGACATGGTTTGTTTATCATCCGTTTTCGACTACGATGGTGACTTCATCTCGAAATTGCTTCAGTGACTCCGTGGTCCGACAAGCGACGAAGGCCGGTGAGCCTACCATTTTTCTGTCGTGAAAACTCATCAATTCTCCATAGATTTCCACCCATGTGCAGACGTTCCGCACCGAGATGTCAAAGGTGGCAGAATCCTATGCGGAAATGTACAACCTGGATGCGATCGTCGATCCAGAGGGTCTCATGCAGCCGGCAGACAAGTCGGTTGCCATCCATTCGTACTGCGGAGAGATGCTCGATCCATCAAAGTGGAAGATATACTATCTCCATGAGATCGACCCCATTACTGTGAGTGCGCATTGATCACCGATGTCGCATACTGTTACGGTTTTGGTCCATCCTGAGGGTATTCCCACGGTGGAGGCTACATTTACGACTCGGGACTATCCTTTTTCCCTTTACCTCCTCGAGAACGATGCGTTTATCATAGACACTCCCGTTTAGACGGACACGTGCTTCCTTTCCTTTTATATCCTTCTCTCCTCGGGTAGTACGCGTATCATTTCCTTTTCCTCTTCTCTCTCTCTCCGTATTACGCGTACACCTTTCCCTCATCAGCAAACTAGCACTTTGGCTACAGAATCATGACAGAATGACAGAAAATGACAGAGAGTGACAGAGAGTGACAGAGTCTGACAGAGAGTGACAGAGTCTGACAGAGTGACAGATAGTGACAGAGTGATAACTCCATGGACTCAGATGATAACTTGAACGACTGGAATGACGGATTATCATCCAGTGATGAAGAACTTGGGTACGATGTAGAAGTTGACACTGATACTTTATTTTAGGACAATTTGTGTATCAAGTTCACACTACTATAATCTACCTACATGGATATGTGCAGTTTTGTATGGTATTCGGCAGGATCGATGAAGGCACCATTCCCATTGAACACAGCAAGACTGCTGACGATGAATGGAACACATGGGTCGTGAGGACACACTGAAGTTGACAGGTCACGAGGACACACCACCAGTAACGAGCTGCTCACAAGCGCAGGCAAGCATCAATGAGCAGAATACACAGGGTCGTGAGGACACACCGTGAAGTTGACAGGTCGCAAGGACACACCACCAGCAATGAGCTGCTCGCAAGCACGGACAAGCATCAATGAGTAGAATACACAAGGTCGCAAGGACACACTGTGAAGTTGACGGGTCGTGAGGACACACTGCCAGTAACGAGCTGCTCGCAAGCACGGACAAGCATCAATGAGTAGAATACACAACATCAGCAAACTAGGTGTGGTTGTCCAGAGCTGTCCAGAGCTGTCCAACCCCTCCAGGATTCTACAGGCATACAGGTATGTCCCTTTTGTACAGGGCTATACAGGGCTGTACAGGATCTACAGAGCTGTACAGAGCTGTATAGAGCTGTACAGGATCTACAAAGCTGTACAGGATCAGTCTATACAGACCTGTCCAG
>JBBPLL010000804.1:0-12305 GCA_038089755.1 Leccinellum rugosiceps | reverse complement strand
AGAGTCGCAGCACGACGATGCACCGTCATCTAGGGCCATGTCGCGCGACGAAGCTCGATATCCAAATGCAGAGAACTTCATTCCCGAAAGATTTTTGGATGCTGAAGGGATGCTGACGGACGATGAACCCCAGTACGTCTTTGGGTTCGGGAGACGAGTCTGTCCAGGTTGGCCCCTGCACATCGAACTCAGAGTAATTGCTCACGCACAAGTTTCTCTTTTACAGGACGACGCACTGCCGACGCGTCGGTCTGGAGCAGCATCGCGACGATGTTGGCGACACTCGATTTCGATCTGGCCAAAGATAAGGACGGTATGGATATCACGTTCACTGCGACGTTTGCAAACGGAATTACGCAGTACGTCGAGACAGTTCATTTTTAGGCATTCTTGCTGAAACGCAGTAGACACCCTAATCCATTTCCGTGTCAACTGGTCCCTCGCGCACACGTCAGCGGAGAATATCTCGAGCACATGCTATCACAGTGACTTGTCACGTAGCGTAGGGGAAGTCGGCGGGGAGGTACGAACAATTTTTTCGTCATTCGGTAGGTGGACTTGGGCAAATGGACGTGTCGACACGACTAGCCTAAATCCATTGTGTGAAACCGGGTAATGTTGAACTTGGAGAATAAAGCCTCCACTGCTAAAAACTAAGTGTGGCAGCTTATACTGTTACGTTGACGCATCAAACGGCTTATAGGATACTGTTGATCATGCTGCACATCATCTTATCTTCCGACCAGTTGTTCCACCAATTCTCCCTTTTCGATGGGCAACCATCCGGGGTCTCGCTGCCTTTACCATTCTCAAAAGCCTTCCCGTCGAACTCTGCGGCCGCACCGTTCGGCAGTCTGCCATCATCAAGTTATCACCGTCAGCAAGATTGAGTTGGATCGCGAGTTTCCCCGTCATCATCAATGTTCCGCTTTCAATAAGTACACCCTCCTTCCTGAATCAGGCATGTCACGAACCACATGTTTCGGTGATGCACTGTGCGAGAGTGGATGGGTGTACGCGCGTCACATTTTCCAGGTGATGAACGCGGCGTACCGAAAGTGGACGACAAACATTCTCTTTGTGTTTGAATCTGACCTAGTATATTTTTGAAGTTGCGAGTGGTGAGTAGTAGGTACCCGCGATGAGCGGCGCTAACGAGAACAACTTCTTGCGGAACCAGATAGGGCGGACAGTCTTGAATCACAGTCACATCTGTAGGGCGTCAAAATTCTGTCCCGACCACCCTCGCCTTCGGATGATGGCCAGTTCGTTCATAGCTACCAACGTTTCTGCTCCCTCGGATACACATGCGGACGCACCCGCAGCTTGCTCCGCATCCGCAGCAGCAACTCGACGGTCTCTCCTTCCAATAGATTTTGCAGCAGCACCATGAAGCCTCTCATCGATGCGACACAACTTGAAGGGAGAGGGGGATTGTTATTCTGCCTAAAAGCATAGTATATCAGGGGATAAGTGGATCGCCGATGTATGCAAGAGAACCAAAGATTGCAGCCTGAGGGTTAGAACGGATATCGATTATGGTGATGGCGCGATTCTTCTTGTCCACGCGGTTCGGAAATAGTTTAGATTTCGAAGCCGAGTTGGCGCATGCACTCGACATGTCTCTTGACCAGCTCCGCACATTGGTCTGTCTCGGACCCGTGCTGCAAGAAACACGAATCACGAGCGGATTTGGTTTCCGGACAGGCGCAGCACCTGCCATGCCATGAGAGCATTCAGAAGACAACAACTTGATCCAAATGACTGTACTTGCGGTTTGAGACCTTTCGGGTTCAATGGGTTCAACTTTGGGTTTGTTGGGTCATATGTAGACTCGGACGAAGGCCACCAAGAATATATCTTTGAAAAGATTGAGAAAACAGTTTTGAGTGACATGAGCATACATACACTGGAAAACATGATGTTCGGAGAGGATCCCAGACTCGGACTCGGAAAGGATCGGGGTTGGATGGTTAAGTATATCACATGCCATAGATTGCGTAACAATATGCGGCCCGCAAATTGAAAGATTTCTGGTTATCTAGTACAACCTGGAGTCTCGCTGGTAGTTTTGGCCTACCGTACGACAAACTTATTGTCTTCAAGCTTCACGAATGACGGATCACATTTTCCTCTCTCCAACGATATCTCTCGCACATCCCAATCGGATTCAAGTTTCCCCTATCGCAAGATGCACCTCGTTTTCGGCACATCCGACTACTCGAATTCTGACATTTCTGCCTCTGAACGCGGCGTCAAGTGTGGTTGCAACGTCTGTCCTCCGAGATCCGCGAGGCTTGGGAGTCCAACATTGGACACAGATCAGTTATCATCTTCCCACGTAATGCACACCCATTCCAGGTACATTTGGCAGCGAAGGCCTTTGCACGTCGCAGGTGCTCGAGACTCGGCGTCACAAAGCAATATATTATATTCATACATGCGGTGGGAAAAGTCAGGTAAGAACAAGTCAGGGCTTGCAAACATCATTGTGGGTCTGCTTCCATGATGAGGGTGATCTCACAGTCACTGCATATACATCTCTTTCGTAAACCCCTCCCATGACACCCTGAGTTACCCCGACAACACACACTCCAGATACTCCTTGGTGATGTGCGCACGAGGGGTCAGCGCACAGGAGAACGGATTCGGGTGTCTGCCGTAAATCAGCAAGGGAGCCGGAAAGTCACTAACTGCCAAGACTCAGTGTCACTCCGTCCGTGAACGTGGCCACGAAGGGGATGTCCTTTCCGTGCTCATCCTTGGCCAAATTGAAATCGAGCGTGGCCAGCATCGTCGCAATGCTGCTCCACAGGGATGCGTCTGCGGTATGTCGGCCTGGAAACGAAACGACAAACCTCGTGCGTGAGTTGATACTCAGACCGATGTGCGTTCGCGTACCTGGACAGACTCGTCTCCCAAATCCAAAGATGTACTGTGCGGGATCATCATCCGTCAACATCCCATCTGCATCTAAGAGTCTCGGGCACGAATTTCTCCGGGTCTGGATACCGAACTGGGTCACGAGACATCGCTCTGGGTGAAAGTAAGAATCAAAACAATAGGTGTGCCACGCGCGCAAGTATAATGATGAACGTGCCAAACATTCCGCAGGATGGTTGCCCCTAATAGGAACATTAACTAACCCACCCAGACGAGCAGGAAGACTGGAGACATACCTTTCGGAATGTAATAACCATTGTACTACACATCGCTCTCTGTGGTCCCGTGCGGAATACCTTGAAGAAATCATGAATGTCTGGCAATGGGATGCTTGTTCTGGTGCACGCACCTAGAGGTCCAACTGGCCTCCATCTCGACACTTCTCGTATGATCGCATCAACGTATGTGGCAACTGCGCTCTGTCGTCAAACTCGGGGAGTCTGTCGCCACCAACGATAGCATCGATTTCTGCCTGTGCGCGTTTCCACACACGCGGGTGCTCTACCACAGCGAGCGTGAACACCATCAACGTCGACCTCGTCTGTGGTTCTCGTAAGACATACACCAGTACACATGAACCGATCACAGACCGTCACTGTAGAACCTATGCAGCCGCATAATTGTGATTAAAAATTGCAGCTTCTTTCGTTTCTGTGTTCATGAGACACTCACCGATGATGGCGGCCACAGAAGTTTCCTTGTCAAAGAGCCGTTTCGTAGGCAGGACGATACGAATCGTCGAGTTTCTCCAACTTGAACCGAGTAATGTGACCTGCTACCATTGCAGAGGGCGTGTGGTCCCCAGATTCCTGTCGCAATAACAATTGTGTCGCCATCATCGTCGATTTCACGCCGAGCTTACCATGCGCTTCCGAATATACCGATATGGCATATCGATTATCATGTTTCTCCACTCATATGCCTGTTTTGCCTCGCGTTTGATCCACGATCCAGGGAACCAGTCTGGAACGTGCAGCACTTTCACCAGAATATCTGATTAAATACATCCACTCAATATCGTTGAGCACTCACAGAAAGGGAAAGTCTTGACGAGGACTGCGTTCTCGATTGTAACTTTCGGGATGGAAATATGAAGGAATTTCTCCATAACAGACACTATAGGGTCATTGCGAGGACTTAGCTCGTAGTCATATACCGCATTCATTGCCACTTCGGATGCAAATCTAGACGAATTCAGGTTACCAACAAATGAACCAAAGCACACAATCTCTCACGTTGCAAAGTGAGTTGGCCATTGTTCGCGATCATCGACTATGTTTATGATTATTCACCGCGCCCGCTGAAGCTGCATGGGGCGGAAGACGAGTGCAGCTTCGGCACGGAACGTCTGATGAAATATTCTCCGGCACAGCCTCCAATATTCACCGTACTGCGTGAAAGCAAAGTTACAATCATGACCAAAGCTGGAATGACCTGAATCTGCAGAGTTATTTTCCGGGCTGTTTGAAAATTCCACTCACGGATCAACAGTCGCAATGAATGGACGATCAGAGTATATTTGAGATCGCTTGTCGAGGAGTTCAATTGCCACAGAGGGTGATTTCAAGACGATCACGTCTATATCAAAGAGTCGCAGGTACATTATATCGCCTAGGTAACGTCAGTCGAATTATGCAATACTAACTCGGCATGAGAGTCACCATATTTTTCCTTCCAATCGGTATAGGTCAGCCAAGGTTTTTTTCTGGCCGAAATAACGTTTCCGAGAACAGGGAGTGGGGTAGGTCCCGGGGGAAGAGGGCATCCCTGTCTCTCGATACGGGTTTTGATAGTGCGGAGAATGATATCGACAACGACGACTGCTAGTGGAAAAAGGACCAGCGGAACAGTGGAAGTAGGCCACTCCATTTCTCTGGTGAATGTTGGTTCGAGGTAGAAATGAGATATCTCCTCGGTATATATGATACCGAATTGCCATATTAACGACATGCATGCTATGGCATAGAGGCCTTGGTTGTCCGTTTGCTGAACGAAGTTCCTGACCGGGTCAGGCCATTCATAAGTACGATCACCATTCGATGAGGTTAGTTGTTTAATGAGCGAAATGTTCTGAAATAGTCCTGACTGTACGCCTTTGCGTGTTTCGAGGTTGTAATTAGAGGAGAAGATCGTTGGAGCGTGTCCATTCCGTCGGTCGTGACGCTCCTGCATTCCCCTGGAGGGGGGCGACTTACGGTGCCTGTAGGTCGCTCAGACTATCGTGTAGCTGACATACTTAGTCTCCGAGCAAGTCCTGATTCCTTAAGCATTAAGCCGAGCACAGACGTTCGAACTTTCATGCCGCTGCGCAGCTTGTTGCGCTTCCTACGTCGGGCTTCGAGACCACGTCATCGACGGACGGCGTCTCCTGGTCTCCTCACCGTATCTGTTTTGGTGTTGCCCCCAGTTATCTCGGGATCTTCCGATCACCAAAAGCCATCTGCTAGGCGTCCCCGACTGCCTGATGCTGACAAGGCTCTTAGTGCCGGGGATGACAGAATGATTTGCTGCGATAAGTAACCTCACCGAGAAGATATTGGGGAATATCCATAGAGTGCCATATGCGACGCAGAGCAACGGAGCCTATCTCTTTGATGCACGATACGGGACCGTTGGAGAATCTTGACAAGAATATTTTTGTGCGAGACGAGAACGTAGGATTACAACTCCGACTAACCTTCCCATTATACAGCTCACTGACTAAGCCGCGCCAGGCCGGCACCGTACCTTCACTCCAGCATCACCGTTACTCATTAGCAAACGCCCTGTTGGCAGAAGGAAACAAGCAACACAATCGATATGATATGAGCGCCTAAATGCCAGTAGGGACAAAAAGACTACCTGACCTCAGTTGAGGTCGAAGATCATATTTACTAATTGGGTAAGCACCCCATCCTTAAATGTTTTTCACCGGCCGCCCACTGCCAGTGACTTGCCTCCGTATAATCGCGTTAGACTTTACTTAAGTTGCTCTCCACCATCAAACCGGATCTGATGCTCCTCATGATGTATGTACACTAGATCACGCAGGTCGGATTTACTCAAGTCCGACCGCGCGGGCCTGGGAAGAGTCTGATTGGCTAGCTGACATCTTGGCTCGCAACCTGATACACGAACCGTCGTCTTCTTCTCAGCTTCCCTGCTCGTCCGGGCGCAACGCTCGCTGTCACCCGTAACGATCACATTCGTCATCGTCCGTCGGGGCCGCGGAAGACCCTGCATAATTCATCGGCTCCCCCTTCCATCTTGCCAGCCGCCTTCGAAATTTTCCCTACCCACAAAATGCACCTCGTTTTCAGCACGTCCGACTATCTCAACTCTGACATCTCTGACTCGGAAGGTCGGGTCCTCTACACTGTGTCGACTCCGCGGGCCGCCAAGCGAACGACCACGATGACAAAGTACCGCTGGAGCGGCCCGAGCAGCGTTCCCGAGACGATGGCGACGATTGAATGGCACAAGCTCAGGGACACGCTCATTCGATTCAACGGGGACGAGGTCCAGGCAGACACTATGCTTGGGAAGCGCCGGTGGAGCACGTACGTGTACCCCTCCCCTCTTTTTGGGGGAATCATGTACATGTATGGTTGACATGGGCCAACGAAGCGGGCGGTATTTCATAGGACCGGACAAACGTACGTACAAGTGGAAGCTCGATTCGACGCATTGTTGGGTATGTTGCACGTTCTACTTTTCCTCGTATTTGTCCACCCTTTTTGCTCGGGTCCGGACGAACAGAAACGACAAAGCTCCGGGTCATCACAAAAAAATATCTGACATTTCGTCCCTAGATGAAGGAGGCAGATTCGAACGACGCACTAGCCAAATTCCACAAGAAGAACTTTGGGATCAGAAAGCAGTCGCACCCGCCCTACCTCGACGTCTCTGCGAAAGTGGTCCCCATGCTGGATCACGTCGTCCTGACGTACGTCTACGTGGAATCCGTGCGACGAGAGCGACTAGGGCATCTGTCGGACGCGGCGAAAGACGAACCCCTGACAGGCTGATGTATTTTGCGAGGGCGGAGACGGGGGAGCATGCGCAATTATACGATAGTACGCGGTCTTT
The DNA here is from genome assembly GCA_038089755.1 of Leccinellum rugosiceps. NCBI lineage: Eukaryota > Fungi > Basidiomycota > Agaricomycetes > Boletales > Boletaceae > Leccinellum > Leccinellum rugosiceps. Next base: position 5,294 of record JBBPLL010000804.1, on the reverse strand, counting down.
GTCTCTTTCGTGGACCGTGGGCACACCGTTACTTAGTAACCGTGGAACTCTGGTATCTAGGACCTTGGGACGGTATATTCATACCGTTCAAAGTGGGTGGCGATCAAAAGGTCGAACTCGAGTCAAGACACCGTGGTCCGCTGACCGAGAGGTGCCGTGTAGTAGGTGTATGTGTCGTATGAGTTCGAGTTCTCAGAGGCACTGCTCGGTGCTCGCACAACGCATTCCAGTTCGCTGTGTATTTGCCTGTGTGTAAGATAGGCCCAGCACCTTGCCGCTGCTCGCGGAGCCTTAAGAATCCGTGAACAGACCCAGGCCGGAGGGCGATTGATGGTGAGTCATTGAACAGGTAGTCTTCCCCCGTGGGCTCAGAGGTTTTGGACTGGCCCGGATCTTTGAACGAGAAGGTACAGCAAATTCCAAGAATAATGAGATTCGTAATCCTCTGAGAAATCTCATTATTATTGGAACTAGCTGTAAATAAGTAAGCAAGTGAGTCAGTCGGTGAGCAGAGCAATTCACGGTACAGCTTTTCAAGGCCGGGCTACAACAGCCAGTAAACCGACTTCCAAACTCGCCTTGTTCGATGGAAACTCCGAGCCATCGCACCGCCTCCGATGGTGCCGGCCAGCACCAAATCGTTATCAAGTGCACTTCCATCATCGATCTGACCGCGTCTTCCACCTCCACCTCTCCCTCGCCCTCAGTAACTGTCCGAGTAACTGATACCCAAAGACATCATGCGCCTCAACTTCAGCACTACGAACCACTTGAACGCTGACATCTCCGATGAGCGCGGCAATGTCTACTACACCGTCTCCACCTCCAACAAGGTGACGACGGTAACGAAGTATCGCTGGACCGACGCCAGCCCGAGCGGCGCTGCGGACTCAGAGACTGTGGGCACCATCGAGTGGCACAGGCTGAAGTCGACGGTGATGAGGTTCGACGGCAAAGTGCTGAACGTGGATGATGTGATGCAGAAGCGGTCGTGGGAAACGTGCGTTCTAAGTTTTGTGCTGTGGGCCGTGATTCGACGTTGACCGTTGGGAACGTTACCAGTGGTCGGTATTTCGTGGGTCCTGATCGCAAGAAGTACAAATGGAAGATGGAGTCGACACATTGCTGGGTACGTTCTTTCGTTCTCGTTTGTCCGTGTGTGTATGCGTCCGTGGGGGGGAGGATCACACAAACGATGAGAGTTGTTGACAAATCCCTAATCCTCATTTGTTGTTCACACGGAATAGATGAAAGTGGCCGACACCACCGCCGAACTCGTACGGTTCCACCAAAAGAACATGGGGATCAGGAAGCCATCCCATCCGGCCTATTTGGAGGTCTCACCCAAGGTGGTGGGGATCCTGGACCACGTCATATTCACGTTCGTTTACTTCGAGTGGCTGCGGCAGGAACATTCGAGGAGGCAGGAACACGCCACTCAAGCAGGAGTAGCAGCTATGGCTGCCTCGAATGCGGCTGAGATGAGTGCTGCTGCTGCTGCGAACGCGGCTGCGATGAGTGCTATTGCTGCTGCGCCGAGTGCGCCTGCGACATGCTAAAGGACAATCATTGGGCTGTGGTTTTGCAAATCCTTTTTTACTATGTCATGCGGAACATTCTATGCTAGGTCGTATCCCATTTATTAGCACGTCTTTTACTAGCTCCTTCCTGTACTGCTTTGCAAGGCAGGGGTGCAACAGTTAGTAAATCCAAGTTCCAAACGCATCCAATTGAAGCTTCGATCGAGTCGGCGGTGGCTCACACCCAGCTCTCCGCATCTAATGCGGTCGGCCCAAACGGCTATTAACTGAACGCATCGTCCACCACATCCACCCACTCTCGTCCATTTCTGGGTGCTATTTGCACACATTTTGGTATTTGGCTATTGTCCGATCGGACGGGCCTAGCACGGCGCGGCGTGCGCGGTGCATGGGTTAGCTGAAGCCACTCCCCAAACTAAGGGCTGACTTATGAAAGTATTTGACCACAAGATGTGGCCTCAACCATTGAAGGTGACTTTCAATCGTAAAATTATCTCCGCTGTCCCTCTCGCTAAAAGAAGCAACGCAAGGGAAGCACAGCACTTCGGAGTGCCTACTTGTGAGTACCCGTGACTATATTCTGACGGTTAACAGCAGATTGAACAAGTAGTCTTCCTTTCGGGGCTACTAATATTGATCAGGGCGGTAACTGAGGCACTGTGTCGGTGAGCCAGAGAAAGCATCAGTCTGCCTTGCCTCGTTCCGGTACAGCCTTTCAAGGCCGGGGTGTGACGCGCAGCGAACTAATTTCCAAAATTGCCTTGTTCGATGGAAGCTACGAGTCACCACACCGCCTCCAACGGTGGCTAGTTGACTGGCCAGCCCGTGCTCCCACTTTCGATCTGGCCGCATCTTCCACCTCTCTCCCCTTCGCCCTCACTAACCGACGTCCGAGTAACTGATACCCAAAGACATCATGCGCCTCGACTTCAGCACTACGAACCACTTGAACGCCGACATCTCCGATGAGCGCGGCAATGTCTACTACACAGTCTCCACCTCCAACAAGGTGACGACGATAACAAAGTACCGCTGGAGTGATGCCAACCCGAGCGGTGCTGCGAACTCGGAGACGATTGGAACTATCGAGTGGCACAAGCTGAAGTCGGCAGTGATGAGGTTCGACGGCAAAGTACTGAACGTGGATGATGTGATGCAGAAGCGGTTGTGGGAAACGTGCGTGCTCTCTCATTGATTCTTCTCCTTTGTGCTGTGGACGTGATTTGACGTCGACCGTTGGGAACGTTACCAGTGGTCGGTATTTCGTGGGTCCTGATCACAAGAAGTACAAGTGGAAGAAGGAATCGACGCATTGTTGGGTACGTTGCTTCGTTCTCGTTTGTATGCTGAATTCCATTTGTTCAATTTACGCGGAACAGATGAAAGCAGCCGGCACCACCGCCGAGCTCGTACGGTTTCAGCAAAAGAACACAGGGATCCGGAAACCGTCCCATCCGGCCTATCTGGAGGTCTCACCCAAGGTGGTGGGGATCCTGGACCACGTCATACTCACGTTTGTCTACTTCGAGTGGTTGCGGCAGGATCATTCGAAGCGGCAGGAACCCTCGAAACGGCAGAAACATTCCAGAAGGAGGCATGGACAAGCCGCCCGAGCCAGCGCGCTAAATGCTGTGATACTTTCGAACGGACTTAATGGCTCTGGGGCTCCCGCAATGATATGCTGAAGGAAAATGGGTTGTGGCTTTGCATTATGTCATGTGGAACATTGTAAGCTAGATCGGACCCACTTATTAGCTCTCCTGGTAAACGAGATCTTTGCATGACGTACTTGCTTACAACTTGAACGTGATACAACATATGTGCTATAGTACCCTTATTGCAGTGCACCCAATTGCATGATGCTGGGGGATCCCTCTGCTAAACCGGAATTCTTACCTTTCATCCGCAGCTTGTGTTCCGCCAAGAGACACGATATGACAATCTTGTCCTTCATGTGATCATATTCTGGTTTGATAGCAATGAACGCGTCGTAGACGACGCGCTTCCCGTTCTCGACGCGTTTACGGGATTTCGAGAACCATGCTACGGTCTCGGAACGACCGGGATCATGCAACTTGCATTGGTTAAATAATTGCCGGTCACTGGTGGCTCATGGGAAGATACAAACCGAAAGCTGACCGACAAAGTTTTCTCTCCATTCGAACCGCTTTCCACCCTCTTCAAGCGACAATGGGCTGGATGGCAAGCGAGGAGTTAGTCGTCGATCGACCCCTATCCTACACGGACCAGTACTCACAAGGACCAAAACACGGGTGCCTTGAGCCAATGACCCAGATTCAGCGGCGATGAGCCGGGAAATGTGATCAAGTCTGGCCGGAATGCCCTGCGTTTGATAGTGGCGAGCAAGAGGTCTCCGCCGTATATGGTCGTCTGGGCGTGGTTGACAGTATGAACAACGTAGCGCGGCCTACTAGGGTCACCGTAGAGACGGAGGGTGGTATTCTTGACGTCATCTACGTCGAGCAGGAGAACGATGTTGCCGCTCGCTGCGGTCTCGAGGATGGTGGGGTCCATGAGGGTGATTTGTGTTGGCGCTCCGAGTCATGGACATGGCAGTATGTTGCGGCAGTCCGGCCCGGGAGTTATAATAAGAACATTGTGGTCCATGGCAAACCTTGCTTAGACGTAGAACAGAGTAATTTTGACAATTAGTGCAGGGCTCGATGTCGCCCATCTACTAGTCTCCCGTAGGCAGACTCTGAAGTAGGAAGACAGTCGTTCCTACTCTTCCAATGCAGGATTTGAGACACGCGCGGTATTCGTCAGAAATATTCCACTTCACGCGATGGTGTACAGTATCCACTCCCTGGTGAAAGACAAGGGGATTGAATCTGGATTGTATCCACTTGACATCCAGAAAAGGTAGGCGCGGCCGCTTCGTGCCCAACTTGCGAGTCGCGACTGAACACCATTCAAGATCTCCAATCTCATTCCATTACTAACAGGGATGTCATCGGATTCACGGGCTCGCCGTCTATCTATCAAGTGTCGACACGCTCTTTTTCTTTGCGTAGTACTGGGACTCGGATTGGATATAGGCTGAAATACGTTTTCTTTTTTTGTCACACACGTTTTGCTAGACGATTACCATCTGATATTCTTGTTGCTGCCTATCTTGTCGTGGCGATCTATCACTACCATCGTCACATCATCACCCAGTCTGGTCCATCGATGGTCGTCGATCGGGTGTTCTATGCGTGCCTCACCGATCGTACTCACCCGTTCACCCTTGCCCCGCCGTGCGCGGTTGCTACCCGATCGATCGATCGATCATTACAGTAATTGAAAAAAAATATTATTCTAATCTTTTGGTTGGGTCGCATAAGATGACATCACGATGCGTAGTCGACACGGTCGCCGACGCCGATATGATGGGGACGGACAGCGTGGGAGTCGAAGCAGCTTTAGCCAGGGCCAAGAGCCACAGTGAGGTCACGGTAACGCCACACGACCCCAAGCATGGCGGGAGCGAAAATTCCTCCAACTACCACTACTACCGTTACCGCAACGGAGTCAACGTCGATTGCTACAGCACGCCCGATACGTCGCCACGGGACGCGCGTCCGCGAACAGGACCGTCACGGAGAGCGAGATCAAGGTCGAAAACGAAAACGAAAAGAAGACCATCAGAGACATCGACCGTACGCGCGTCCGAGTTGAGGGATAGGATATCTTGGACGTCGTCGTTGATGTACAGGAATAAGCCCGACAACGACGAGGAGGAGGAAGAGG
>JBBPLL010000803.1:0-12314 GCA_038089755.1 Leccinellum rugosiceps | reverse complement strand
CTGTACCGGCAAGCAAGATGGGATGCTTGCTTCCAAACAACTCCGTTATGGGGGTAGCGATGGTGGCCATGGTTTGTGGATGAGAGTGGACTCGGAGGTGTTTATCAGACGGGCTCAAGTTTGGGTCTTAAATGTACGGAGCTGCACGGATCCGGCAGGTGGTTGTATTTATCTGAATGTTTCAGCGTTGACATGTGATTTTAGATTCACGTGAACGCATCCGCTTCACGTCCCGGTTCGGACTGATTTCATCAAAGAACGATTAGTTGCTCAATAGTCAGCAAATACCCTGGGTATGAACATGAAAGCGCCGTATGTATACGAAAAGAGTGTATTGGATACATGTGTTGACAGTCGTCCAGGAGAGATAGAGTTGAACCAATACCGATTAGAAGGGAGGAAAGCAAAGTTTACGAGTCCGGGCTCGCATCTTCGAAGCTAGTCATAGTATGTGATGGTGGTGATCCCGCACTCGATTGAATAAGTCGGCGCAGCCGTGCAAGTTCGGTGGAGAGGGTCCTGATCACAAGCAATTAACAATGGTCTGCAACGAAGGTCCAACGAGACACTTACTTAGCTGTTCCGGTAGCTTGGTCACTGCGCTGAAAGTGTTCCTCGAGCTGTGCCTTGAGTCGCCTAACCTCCTCCCGTAATTCGTTCTCTATTTCCTTCCGAATATCGGAATCCTCGGTCTGAAGGTCTTTCACCTTTGTTTGGGCAGCCTGAACAGCCTTCATCTCTTCCCCCAGCTGCTTATACTTCTTGCCAACCGTTTCCGCCTCTTTCCTTATTATGTCCTCCCGCTTTCGCATATCATCTCTAAGTCGATCCGTCTCGTGCTTCCAACTCTCCGCCATACTTTTGATGCTATCGCGCAATGTAATGTACTCTCGTTCCGACTTTTGGGATAGCGCGGTCGATTCCGAAAGGGCTGCCTCCATCTCACGCAACGATCGCTTCGACGTGGTTGTTTCTGTCTTGAGCTGCGATTTCAAGGTAGCGGCTTCTGCCTCGGCCTTGCGTGCCCTCTCGAGAACCTCCCGAAAACATAAGCGCGAGACTGATACAAACATAGAGGAACACACCTCTTGAAGTAGCCGCTCCTTGCGTGCGACAACGTTATTCAGACCTTCATTTTCCAGTCGGAGCCGTTCTCGACCTTCTTTGAGGTCTTCCGTTTGACGTGTTAGCTGTGCAACCGTACGTTGTGAAAGACGAAGCTGAGTTTTAGTATTCTCGAGTGCGTTTCTTGCATGTATGACACCGGTTTGGAGGTCAGCCAAGACCTTGGAGGTCCCTCCTGGTGTGAATGAGAACCGGCGATTAGGTGATGGTGGGGCTTGGAGGGAAGACGAAGAATTCAGGTTATTCGAGGCAATTGGATCAATGGGGGATGCCGGCGGGGGTGTTTGAGTGGAGGTACGATTAAGGTTCGGGGATGAGCCGTCGTCTGCTAGCGCGCGAGCATTACCTAAGGGAATGAAACTTCGAAGGATTTTCCAAGACTGTACGGGAAGGATACTGACCGACTGACGCAACAGGTATACCTGGGGAAACAACATACATTAATGTGGTTGAAAATTCGGTCAGTGAAAGACCTCTAGCCTTTGGTTGGTAGCGACATACGACTGAGGGTACGGGTCGGACTAGAAATTCGCTTCACGGGCTCCCTCGTGTTTGAGAGACCTCCTCCGAAACCTATTGGAATACCTTCTGGGATACCTTCTGACTTGAAGCCTGGTGTCGCGCTTTCGCGGCGAGGGAGGGGAATATTCGAGTCGCGACCGGCTAATCCTTGCAGTACGTCGAAGCTGGATCTACGGTTCATTTTTGGGGTTGTAAATGGGGCGTTGTAGGAAGAGGGGGGAGAGCTGATATCAAGCACATCGTCGGAAGGGTGGGATATATGGTTGGAAGATGCCATAAAGCCTTGGGGGAGCGGACGCGGTCCACGTAGAATAATGTTCTCTAGGTTGTGTAACTGAGCCTGTTGCTGTCGAATAGAGTGCCTCAAGGTTGACATCTGATTCCGAACAAGCACTGCGAAGAAGAGAACGAACCGAGTGCAGTGAAAGTGACAAACAATTCACAATGAACGATACTGAAAAATACCTGGATCGTTCAGAGACGGACTTGGCGCGTGCGGAGAACGAAGCGAACCGCGCGACGAAGACCTGGATAATGGACGTGCAGGAATGAAGGGAGAACTTGACATCCAAAAGTGAGCGAAGTGAAATGATCGTGATGGCAATTGACAGCCCTTTTCAGAAAGAAATCGACGGCCGAGCGTAGTACCATCTAATTGGTGGGGTCTATATTTGCACTTGTTTGTCAGGAACACAACGCGATCACGTGAGATAATGGTTCGCGTCTCTTTATCATCTCGTCTCAACATGGCCGAGTGTGGCATCTGCCTCGACGTCTTGCGAAACCCTGTCTCCATCCCTTGCGGTTTGTCTCTCATTCTCATGTCGCTCCAACTCCTCACTTTACACGACAGGTCACGTCCACTGCGAAAGGTGTCTACTGGGTCACATCAGTTCCGGAGCGGACGCACTCAAATCTACGTGTCCTACTTGCCGCAAAGCATTCCACATAGGTTCTAACCAGTTTCACTACATCTGCCATGTCGCTTATATTTTGACTTCAGTAACGCCAGACTTTGCATTCGTACCTCAAAAATACCATGGCTTTATACTCCCTTCTGTCCGCAGAATATACATGGACATCCCCTCCCTCACCGCAATGGCAGGCGAAGTAGACGGCTTGACGCAACGTGTCGAAACTTTCGCCAAGGAAAACGAACACCTGCGCCAACGCTGCGCGGATTACAAGTATACGATCAACGCTATGGCGAAAGATAAGAAGGCCATTCTGGAACAAGAGGAAGTAGCGCGAGAGGTAGCCGCTGATCTACGTAGGAGATACGACACCCTAAAGAAGAAATGTCGGGAGCTCCAGTCACGGTGAGCATTTGATTGCCACACAGACGGTCAAACCAACCCCATTTACCGATAGCGGCGACGCGGGCAACACATCAGTGTCTCAAAGTCTTAGCCGCAAGGGTAGCCAGAACTTCGACTCTTCCCACGAGCTCCTCCCAAAAGTAGAAGAGGACCCCGTCTCTCTCCATGATTTGAACCCGAACCCGCCCAGACCGAAACGTGCTCTACCCAGATCTCGCTTGTTAAGTGGAGTGCGTCGCAAGGATGAAACGACGCCACAATTCTCCAAGAGGCAACGAACGCATCGGCACTCTGATGTTGGTTCTGGCAGCCAACACGTTGACTTTAAAGGTGAAGACGATGATGATGAATAGCACCTATGATCGGGTCTCGCCAAGGGGGTATATACTGTATGCTCGAAGTAGATGCTTTTTGATCGTTGATCTATTGATCGCACCATGTAGTTTTAGCTCAAATGGATGTCATGTCGATTTGTCAAACATTGTTTCCGCATGTCAGCGACAGACACGACCAAGTACGCCGACTGTGGTCATTGAAACAATTTCAAATAAATACTGCCATCCTCGGTCACCAGCAGGGCAGATAAGATAAATGAAAATCCAGTACCTTCTCCAACCAAATGGTGATCTTAGCCAGGTCGGGACGCCGTATTTTATCATCTTTCACGGCCTGCACATGGACCCATCCCTTTACAACCATTTCTTTCACGATATTCACCCACAATATTAACAAGCTTGCAGATGTGGTTCGGTGTCCACCAGTGAAGTAGGTAGAACATTTGCCATCCGAGTGGCTGATGAGCGCGGAAGCGTATGGGGATGTGAGTTAGAACAATGCAAAACATTTAAAACACGACATCCAGATACCTTCTCACCCTTCTGTCCTGAAAAACTTCGGGTAATAGCTAAGTATAGCATGTACTGAAACTAAGGACAAAAACCCAACGGTGATTGTAATAGTAGTTTGTTCGTACCTAATAATATATCAGAGGATGCCAATTTGCGCTTGCCTTATGAGCCAGAGATCCAAGAGATCCTCTTATTAACTGATGAAGACCTGGGGATTATTATTTAGCCATATAAACCGTTCCTCCGCTAAGCATGAGAGTAAAAAAACATACTGAATGAAGTTGTAGAACAGAATGTTTAGATGTGGAAGGGGAGAGATTGTCACACTCTGACTCGGAGGAGCCTCAAGGCCTCACGCAAGAAGGAGTCTGAAACCGGGAGACTTCCGTACTTCCAACCGAACAGATAAAAATCAGCCAAAAATATAATTATGTGGGCTACCTTGTTTCCAAACTGTAGCAGCGTACCGAGGGTCATAGCATGCGGTGTTGAAGCTGTAGAAAACCTCTACTGGATTTTTTGCATTGCCGATAGTAACCAAACGGAGGTCGCTGGCTGACACTATTCTTTCCATGGACAGACTTAGTATCTGATGGCAAACGATTCACGTGGGCCCTGAAACCAGCGGCTGGAAAGTAGAATCGCACGAGAACGTTAGGAGCGGGAACAAAGAACTCAAAGGAGACTCGTTGCTCTGCTCGGAATAAGTCGAATTTAACTTGAAGTTCACACCGTACCACCATTAATTGGTGGTATCTGATATCAGATGACCTTATTTAATATCATTTCCCGGTTTTTCCACACATGAGTGGCCGTCTGCAACAACATCTACATTTAGCTCCTTTAACCATGATACGCTCGAGGGGTGGAGGGACGAACCGTATCCTTGGTCGATGCCTGAGAGTCTGTTGTTTCATATGGACGAACGATATTCACGGAGAAATCGCTTCCCAGATAAACATGAAGGTGTATAAATTCGAACCAGAGTTATCCCGACATCTCCTTTACCTGCCATCCACAAGCCCCGCACGCTATGCGTCAAGACGCCGCAGCTCCGTTTAATTCTAAAAGGGCGGACGTTATCCTTCGTTCGTCCGACGCCGTGTACTTTCGAGTGCACCGTTGTATGCTGGCCTTTGCATCACCTTTCTTTGACTCCATGTTTGACCTCCCCCCACCGCAAGCCCGTAGTGCGCACGAGGAGATGCACCAGGGTCTCGAAGTGATTCCAGTTGCCGAAGGCAGTCGGGTGCTGGACATGCTTCTGAGGTTCTGCTACCCCGCCACCGTCAATGACCCCCAGCTAGGGAATGCTGTAGACATCGAGGCGGTGTTGGAGGCAGCCATCAAATACTGCATGGACGAAGTGGAGAAGAGAGTTCGCAGGACGTTGATCAAACCATCTATGCTGGAAAAGGAGCCGTTGCAGGTATTCGCCATTGCGTATCGCTTTCATTACGAATCGGAAGCAAGAATAGCTGCAACGCGCCTCTTGCATCAACCGGAATCTTCTACAAATTCGACGACGCTGAGGTACATCAGCCAAGGCGACCTTGTTCACCTCTCCGCTTACCGCGCCAAATGCGCACAAGCAGTGTTGGCACTTGGAAACAACCTTTCGTGGCTGCAGGAAAGCGGAAGCCACAGATTCTTCAAGTGGTGGGCGAGCTGTTGTCTGTGCACGCAGCGAGCAGAAGCTCGCTTCTTGATTCATGGAACGTACGCACGGGAGTGGTGGGTCGAGTATATGGAGGAAACACTGGCGATACTACAAAAAACTCCTTGCGCCGCTGCAGTGCACCAAAATGTGCGAAAAGCGCTGGAGAGGGCGGAAGGGTGCCCATACTGTCGGCGGAGGCCGCAGCCCTATATGTCTGATTTTGTGCAGAGATTTGCCGAGGCAGTGGATGAGGCAATCGCAGACGTGAGTACATACTGTCTTGTTTGTGTTGGTTCTCACGATTCTTCGCAGATCCCACTGGGGATATCATTCTGAGCATGGGTATGGATGGCACTGGTGATGATTGCTGGACAACCTGGGCATAAAATTAGAATAGTACAATCGGACCCCTCATAACGCATACCCTGTATAACACATAACACATAACACATACGTTTTTTGCCAACGGGTCGGTATGAGGGGATTTCTATCCAGATAACGCATACTACCTCCCTCATAATACATACCTCTGAGCCTATCCGGAGCGGGTAGGCGTTATGAGGGGTTCGACCATAACACAGAGCAAAGTACTACACCCCCGCGGTGATAAGTAACGAAGGGGCCGTGAGAACCGGAGTAAGTAGTGTGTTCCTGTGGCTGATGCAACATGAAGACGACTCGGAAGACCGTCAAAGGGGGCGCACTGGCAGGCAGTCTGAGATGGCATGACTAAACTAGGTTATCAAACAAAAACACGACGCTGGACGGGAAAAAAAAAACTGACTGGTGACTAAAGCTGCCGCGCGCCCTGTCTCGTTTTGTCAAGCGTTGCACGGTGATACCGTACGTTGCACAGCTTGACAGGTACTAAGTATGTAGCGAGGGCGACAGGCTATACAAGGTATCGCGCGGTGGCCAAGCAACTGCCTGCCGCAGGGGGGCTCAGTTTGATCTGCGGTGCCCTCGTTGAAGACGAGTCACTGATGACGGAAGAGCGCACGATGTGGGGTGAGATCTTAGATGTAATCCGAACCACGATGCAAGCTACCACTTTTAGCTAGACCGCGTAGATAGGCTATTGTGTTATGCTTGCGGCTGCCACCTCGGATCAATCGGTTGCCTGGCCGGGTCACCTTGTCCACGCCCCGTCGTCAGCCCTCTCCTCTTCGGTCCATGTAGTCGCACACAACAGATACCCTCCCAGCTTGTCTTTTACTTTCCATTATGTTTGATTCACCTCTTTTGTCCATCAGAGACCTTCAAGATACCAACTCCGAGATTCTTCAGTGTCTAGAACCCATCGACGCACCCGCTCCTTTCAATCGAACCAACGCAGACGTGATCCTTCGGACTTCAGACATTGTCGACTTTCGCTTCTACAAGCTTCTCTTGTCCCTGGCATCTCCCTTCTTTGCCAACATGTTCGCATTGCCCCAACCCTGCTCGCTTGACGAAGCCGCAGACCAGACAAAGTACGGCCTACCAATCATTCCCGTGGCCGAGGCGAGCCTCGTCTTGCAGAAGCTGCTTGGTCTGTGTTCTCCCGTCTACGACACCGAGCTCCCCGTCCTAGAAAGTCTCGATGTCGTCATGGCAGTCCTCGATGCGGTTGACAAGTACGATATGAAGTGCGTGGGCAAGTTCATAGTCAAGATGATAACCGCCCCCGAGTTCCTCGAGCAAGAGCCCATGCGCGTGTTCGCCATCGCCTGTCGTTACAGAGCAGAGCTGGAAACCAACGTCGCTGCGCGATACATGCTGCGTTTTGCCATCTGGGAACCTGCCTACGTTGCCGAGCTAGACTTCATCTCTGGTTCAGATTATCAGCGCTTGGTCAAGTACCACGCAAGTTGCGGCCAAGCCATGTCCCAGCTTATTCGGCTCTGGTCCTTGTTCCCGCTCCCTCAGCTTGACTGCAAGTTTTGCAGGAAGAATGGACTGCCGCGTCTGTCTCTAAAGAGCTATCAAGACAGCGTCATCGAGGCATTGCGAGTACGGCCGTGTGCGGAAACGTTGATGAACGCAGAGTGGATCGAGGGTATGGTAAGGAAAGCGGGGAGCTGCCCGAGCTGCAAGGAAAGAGTGCCGAGGAAGATGGAGGAGTATGCAAAGGAACTTGCTGTCCCAATCAGTGAAATCATATCCGAGGTGTGTGCGTTCGTTTCAAGTCAGCGTCACATGTTAAACCGCTGCGCAAGATTCATTTGGAGGTGAAGCCCTATTGAACTAGTCGATTGATTCGAATTGTGTCTACACTCGGAACCTTCGGTGGAGGTCCTTTATATCAAGTATGTATGTATGCTTATCTATTTATTCATGGGTCGTAGAGTGTATTATGTCAGGCTGCCCTGGACTTTCTTATATTTTCAAGTTACCCCATTTTGTGTACCAAGTATCGTCCGTTCCCACCTCATCTACCTGCTTTTTTATGTGAGTAGACCTATATCATGTCACCTGTCGTGTATCCAACCTTAACCTTGATCTTAAATTTCTGAATCATAGTCCGTGTCCTTGCACGGAACTACGAGAAGTTGCACAACGGCACTTGGACAGTTATTTTTGGGAAAACAACTAACGTGAGAGATTTGTCTTTATATTCTGTCAACGATGAGATGAGATGATAGAAAAGTCCTTGCGTGTCGATTAACTTCCATCCGTTGGTTCCCTCACTGCGGCGTCGAAAATTTGGTTCGAGGTATGAGAGGTACATCGTATCGACTGTGTCTTGTGCTCAGCACCCATTACCACTCCAGTAGTAAAAGGCCTTTGCACCAAAGAAGAAGGGCATAAGTCCTTGTCTTCATGATCTCGAACTTGAACTTGCGTCCGACTCTGCATTTGGTGCAAATTTTACTGCAATTCGGTTCGGTAAGTTCGGTATTCATTGAACCATATGATAGCGGGGGACGCGTTACAGCTCATGGGAAGCCGAAGTCCTTGCGGATGATCTACGTAAGTTATTGGAGGTGAACATAAAGGATCGTCCCTGAAAAAGCGGATATGCTTGAAAGGGATCGAATGGTAGTGAGCGGAACCTAGTAGGCTACTACTTGGAAAGATGTACCCGTATCATGCATATGGCCATTGCGGAGAGAGCGGGAATCTGGTGATGGGCTTTCCCCTTTGGTCTGTGCACTGCATCATACTGCCCGCTGGCAAGTCTTGCTTCCCTTGACCAACACCGCCGATCACCAGGCGGCTCCGACTCGGGCGCACGTCTCGATTGTCGCTTCTCACCTCTCTCTTGTCTGCTCCTATGTCCTCTCCATCACCCCCACGGAACCCGACACACTGGACGAGTTCACCCTATCGTGTTGGCCGGTTCGAGAACAACATCGCACGCTGTGAGCACACCTCAACTTAAAGTATCGCACACTCAAATCTAAACCGCCATCCCACCGATGCTCATTATCCCATAGCCCATTTTTAGCATGTTACACTCGCAACAATCAGGTGGAAAGGTCTGCAAATCCGACTCGTTTGTTTCCGAAATCAAAAACTGTATAGAAACCCATTAGGAAGACAGTCCCGATGGTCCAGGGTACTGGGGATTGAGACGGGTTAGCATGGAGCACTGGAAAACTACTCTCGGAAATTATGGATAACGAGACTCACCGAGTCCCTTTCGACCAACAATGCCGGTGAAGCAATCGGGCGAACCATCATAAACCGGTCCCCGATTGAGGAGGGATGCAGGGATCTGGAATGTCCTACCGCTATTGCCAAAGATGAAGCTTATCGTCGGGAAATTGTTGCATGGGACTGCAAGAGGTCGATAGAAATGGAACATAAAATCAGAACTGGACTGGTACTCACGACTGTAGAATCCACGCCCGATCCCCTTACCGCCAAGGGCTTTGTGTAGCCGCGAAACCCTCGATGTATCACCCATAATAAAGTGGGTACCAGTGTCAAGCACGGCGGGTACATTTTTCAGGATTATCTTGTCGTTACCTTGAATTTTCATGTTCACTTGCCAGAATCCCTGCCAGTGGCGATCAAAATAAGATATGTAAATTATGTTCAGTTCACTCGACATCCAGCTCACCACCACGGTGACATCGGTATAAGTGATGTCACCTGTGTACAGGTCTGTGTTGGATCCGCCAAGGTACAACTCGCCTCCACTAGAAGTGAGCTTGATGGAAAATACAGGCTCTTCTACCTTTTCTTCATTGACGAGCGTTTCGAAGAGGGGGCTATCAGGATACGCCGAGATTGATTCAAATGCCATTCCCAACATGCCATCTGAGGGGAATTTGTTGATTCCCATGTTAGAGGAGTATGTTGTTGCAGCACCAATAGTCTGATGGTCTGCCTATGCGCCGGTCAGAAATGATGACATTCATAGTAAAACATAGAGAACATACAGTGAGGCCAGTAATGGTGACATTGTCAGTGTACTGTCTACCAGAGACGCTGCCTTCGTCTTCAAACGTAATCTCAAATTGTAAATCTTGATCAACTGAAGTTTGAGATGATTTTGGGTCCCATGTTGTGTGTCCTTCGCAATACGAACAGCTGAGCCCTGGTAAAAAGAGATCGCTGCGTAAGATTCAGCAAATAAGCGGTGTGGGGTTGACAGAAAGTACCAACCTAGAACCGGTGTCGATGATGACTGCAGCGGAGATCAGGGTCGACATATGATATTGCATGGATTCGAACCTACCGATAAAAGGTCTGGCAGGAGTGCCGATCCAGATGGTGGTATACCAATCATCCTTGAAATTCGTCAAGTCGGCACTAACGCTAGCACGCTTCAGGTTGAGAGGCTCGGACATAATCCCTTTCACAGCAAAGGGGTGCGGAATTCCCGTGTTTTTCTCATAATTTTCGAGGCCACGCAGAATCTTGCTAAAAAAACGATCCCTTAGCGCATGCAACATCAGTTGATATGACGTACATGTCGACCGATTCAACGTGTGAGTACAGTGCGTTTAAATTGACGGTGTCATCGACCTTCAACAGCGACGGGCGTTTAGTGAGTGGTATGATCGTCCCGCAATTGGTTTTCCGGTTCAGCTCAGCCATTGCGGCTGTCAAGACCGGAGTCATCACGACGATCTGCGTGAAGATTGTGAAGCGCATTCCGCACAAGTGGGACTCGGAATCAGTGACAGAAACAAAAGCAAGGACTCGGACTTACTAGCACTATGTCACGGTTGGCCTTTAATGTAGTATTGGATGGCAATGATCTAGAGTGGTCATCGTGGGTACTACGAACCGAACAAATGATGATTTAAATAAAATTGATGAATGATGATCCGCGGACCAGATGAGACTGTAACGACAGTCGGATCGTTAAGCCCAAGCACGAAGCAGTCATGAGAGAAGGAAGGAGAAAAAACAATAGCTGCAGGTCTGATTCATGAGTCAGAATCTAGAGCTTGACGAATTCGATTGTAGATGGCAGAATTCTGTAGGCCAATATGTTAGAGTTCTTTCACACATTACGGGCAAGGCAGATTATCACCATGTGTAATCAGCACCTTGTTAGGAACAGATTCCTCAGGTTCTACCGATTTGATGTTTGACTCTCTCCACCTCACTCGGAGTCACTCCTCTTCCGGTCAGTGGTGAAGTAATGACGACGAGACGACAGTGAGTGTGCCTACAATGTCCTCGTCCTCGTTCTCGTCCTCACCTTCCTTCCTCCCTTACCCAATAACCGTGACGCTAATGCGACATGACAATGATGACACGACGACGACGACGGCCACGCAGCGATGCCGAAGAGGGTGTCACCACGACAACGATGCATCGACGAAGACCAACGCGACGACGACGACGCACAAACGATGAATGGTGACACGATGACGATGGCGACGCGACGCGACCAGCGGGTACTTGACAGGTGCTGCAGATTTTGGCGTTCCAGTATGCACCCGTACCAGCGCGGTACCCTTACCCTTACCCGCACGGGTGACCGAGTCTACTAAACCCTGTTTTGTCGAACCACAGAACGTCATTAACTGATGTTCTCAGAAATTCAACTATCGAAATCCAATTACCTTACACTACATCTATCTCGCAAATCAAAACCCTCCCCATTACTCTTTTCGTGCTAATATGGAGCAAATTGTTGTTTACAAACCTGGCAAAGTGCACAACACTACATCTTGTATCATCATACCTGGTGCTACCATGAGCATGAAATGTGCCCTCCCTGCTGATAAAGAAGCTACTGCAAGCACCGTGGGTAACTTGAAGGGTCATCATGAGCATGACCCGAAAGGAAAGGGAAAAGGGGTTGACACCTCAGAAGAGACATCCCCAAGGAAGGCGCGTATGTAAGACGCATTGCTACCCGTCTCTCGTTCAACACAAGTGGTCTGCAAATCATATATCATTCGCAATTGTTTTTTACAAGTTAGTCTGGTACTAGTTGCTCTATCCCAAATTGCAACTTCTCTTCGTAACAGCTTCTTTTCCCAGCAAGGTCTCCAGTCTCCAACAGCAACCCTAGTCTGAAGTAGTGGGTGCCAGATATGTAAGGTTGAAACCTCAGGCTACTGCCGTCACTCATGCCATCATATTGTCTGGATCGTTCTGTTCTGCCTCCTAATGCTTACTAACTCGGAGACATGTCACCAAATCCAGTTTATTCATGTGGCCCCTGGATCTGCATCAGTTCGATTGGGTCACGCCACACTGCCCTACTAGACCTGCCAGGTGATAGCATCCCATAAAAGTTCACTGCAGCAGGTGGAGCCCGGATGAGACGGAAGTTGTCGGTGCTCGAGCTCTTGGGGGAAGTCAGATTTCAGTCGAAACAATCTTTCGGATTCCAAAAGGTATGTAGGATAGTATATATCAGAGGTAGCAAGTGTACGAGAAGTT
>JBBPLL010000802.1:0-12324 GCA_038089755.1 Leccinellum rugosiceps | reverse complement strand
TGATCAACCCAGGGACAATAAGTACTTGAATAGGCACCCAATATATTGGAGTGACTTATTTGTTCATGTCTCGGGTGTAAATGGCATCGTATTCTACCACAAATGAAGTAGACGAATGAAATGCAGTATGGTAATTACAAAACGAAGTGTAAGTATTGATTTCAGCCGCAAATGGAAGATAAGGGTTAGATGTGGTAAAATATAAATATAAATAATAAATGATAAGTAGTGACAGAAGAAAGTTGAACTCAGAAAAAAACATGTTGAGATCATCAAATATGAATGCGATGCAACGTGCAAGATTCAAAGGTGAATGGATGATGGAAATCATATTATTGGGTCGAGGTAAGTGAGACGGTAACTACAAAGAACTACCAGCAGTACTAACGTATACTGACTACTGATAGAGAGGGAGTCAGTGGTGTCGGAGGAGCTTGAATCGAGCACTGGAAGAGAGGATGTAGAAAGTGAGACAGACCTAGGAGAATATAGAGTCAGCTCAGAGAAAGGTAAGTCACGAGAGAGAGAGGGTACGGACGGGGAGCCTGAGGATGACTCGGAGGTGGAGTTATTGCGGCAAAAGGTGTTGGAGCTGGAGGAGATGGTGAGGACACTGACGACAAACATGGGTGAGGAGAAAGATGATGAAAAGCTGGAGATGAGGGGGAGAGGAGAACTGAAGATGATTGAAAAGTTGATGGACACTCACTTTCAATGTGCCATGTGAGTGATTGGTTGTTGAAACATAACGAGAGCTAACGCAGAATTGTAGATGTCAGGATTCGATGTAAGATGAGCATGCGAGAGAGAGGTACAAGACTTACTGACAAGCTACAGGGAGAACGTGACTCGGATGAATGCTCCGTGCGGCCACAGGTTCTGTGGGACATGTCTGACGCAGACGTGGTGGACTTTGTACAAAGACACTGACCCGAATGAGGACGTGGTGGAAAAGGTCTTCAAGTGCCCAATGTGCCGAACACCGACGGTGGGATTGGTGGATAGGGCAGAGAGGAGTCGAGAGAACATGCCATTCGAGGTGGACGTGTGGGCGAATAGATTGATGGAATGGATTCGAGAGGAGAGGAGGGGGGTGGGTGGCATGGTGGAAGGAACCGGCGGAGGGAGAAGGGAGCGAAGGAGAACGAGACACTGGTGAGCTTGAAAGGATACTAATATGAAGAGCACTTACTTACCTTACATGGAGGGAACAGCGTCGACGCTATGAGGCAGTTCGAAGAGTGTTGGGAGAGGTGGGAGACAGAGCGGATCTTGGACGAGTTGAGGAGGCGAGTAGAGGTCATTGAGATAATGTCTGACTAGATAAAACGGGTGTGACTCACCTGTTCGATTACCGCAAAGAGGGGATATGACTGAGTTGTGGCAAATGGGGGGTGACCGATGGCTGCAAAGAGGCAATACGACGGAGTTGTGGCACGTCCAAAGAGTTGATGTGACAGAGTTGTGGCACATTGTAACCGCAAAACAGTAGTAGGCATGGGTTGCGGTGAAGTTGATAGGACGGTCTAGACCGTGTCGATCTGATCTAGGAATGAACCGAGTCGTGTAGCACGAAGGACCGAAAAGGGAAGCGACAGACACTACTTTATCGATCGCGCTCACCGATGGCGAAAGGACAAGGAACGAAGAAAGGCAAAGGACGCACCAAGGACTCAGACGATGTCGATGTCGGGGGGACGACTCAGATCACATCGAAAATGAAGGTGGACAAATACATAGATCAATTCTACGATCGACAGGAGAAGGCGGACAAAGCTTTCCTTGGCTTCGCTCGCATTGACATCATCAAACGAAATCTACAGTTCGGACGTTACAACGCACGGGAGTTGAACAACAAGGAGAAGGGATCCTTGCTCGACTCGTTTCTGAGCAATGGCCTCGATCGATATGGACAATCGAACGCAATCCATATCATCGTCAACGCCGATGAGGTCCTTCGAGAGACGATAAAGCCGGCATCAGAACTCGGGGTGACGAATCGAGATGGAACCCACTTATCGTGGTTGCAGTTCAAGACCGATCCGTTCCCAAACGACACCGGAGGAGATGGTACCTTTGGTCCCGAGATAGTTGCCGCCGGAGGACGGCACAGACGTGCTGCATTGGTGGACTGGGTCAAGATGAAGAAAGCAGGGTTGGGTCAGGCGAGGCGTGAGCTGAAGGAGTTGCATGCAAGAGAGGACGGCGAACCGGGATCGGTGACGGAGGAGGACTTGCAGGGCGCGCAGGCGTTGGTGGATCACTTGGAAGGACTCGTTAGATCGGGAGGGTCGTGGATCGTGGCTGTCTATGACGAAAGTGAGTGGGATGGTGGCATTGCGATGGTGTGAGTGACTCACCAAGCAATCGCCGTGTACTGGCAGGCAAAGTCGACGAGTCCATCGGGATCCATCTGTCCACGAATCAGAGAAACTATAATTACGGTGAGACGACGGAAGAAGGGGTGGTTCAGTCTTACCGGATGATGCGATCGGAGGGCCAGAGATGGCACGATCACGAGACTGACCGAGATCTTCGTGCTGGTTCGCGCGGCTACAAAATCAGTACTTTGTTGTCTCAAGATTACATCTTTCGACTTCTCGAGACGATAATCAACATCCCATCGACCCATTACGTCCATTCGGAGATCTTCAAGATAACCACGTTCAGCAATGATCTAATGTCTAACCATGGCGGAGTGAGCTGCTTACTATTACTACTCACTGTGACGATTATCCTGACCACGCTTGAAGCTTCTTGCAGCAATCGTGATTCTCCTCGAGCAACGCCTTCGCATGTGTTTCAACACGATCGACTGGGATGGAGCGGAAGTTGATCAGGCCCAGAAGACGCTGGCGAACGTTCAATCGACCAAAGAAGAGAAAAAGAAAGCGGAGGCATACCTGATGGCATGCATGAAGAGCCTGGTCGAGGCTCCCCCTGTCCTCGACGCACTCAACAATGATGTCCGAAGAATCATTGACGATGCCTATGTTCAGACACTCGGAGGACCGGACGGACAAGAATGGAAGTACCTAGGTCAGAAGGTGGGAGAGTGGACGATACCATACGAAGACTATGTACGTGAAGTGGTCGAGCAGTTGAACGAGACTGTTGTCAAGTGGTCGAAGAAACCAGAGAAGATGGACGCACCAGACAACGTCAAGAAGGCCTGGGAAGACTGCGCATCGAAGGCCAAGCTAGTGCTCGAGATGAGCTATCCATCACAGCCTGACCTCATGCCGTTCATGTCCTCGTCTGTTTGGCGTTCATTGGCAAACTCGTTGAGCAGAGTGTCCCATGCACTTCTCGAGGTGAGTCATTTCGATCGCAAACTTCATACCTTTGTGTCTGTTTGCGGGAGCATGTCACGTTGCAGTAATGCCGCAAACGTGCACACATGTTCATTTGTGGGAGTTGTACCATCGTCACTTTACCGCAAATGCACCTGTACCTCCACTTTCCGTACTTTTGTGGCAAATCGACATGCATGTACGTTTGCCGCAAACGACCGAGCTGATTTCTTTTTGCAGATCTCTTCCTGGTTCAGCCCTCTCGTCTACAACCACAAGGTCATCGGCAGTCGATGGAAGATGGGATCTGCGACCGCCGACATGGTGCGGGCGTTCGTCGCCCACCCCGACTTGAACAAGCATGTCATTTCGGAGTATCTCCAGTTGGTGAGTCGGTCCATTTCTGATATACTACTGCTGTTGCTGAGTCCTAGTCTCCAAGTATATATGGGCATTGATTGAGAACATGCCTGCTCTCATGCGACTCGAGCATGACCTGGAACGTTGCGGTGTCCCAGAACGACCACTCTCGGCGAAATCCCTCAAGGAGTTCATGCTCTTGGAATCAGCACAAGACGTCGGGAAACTTTGGAGGTTAGGGCAGCCCTTGAAGGTAGTCAAAGAGGCAGGGGACACCGAAGGTGCGTTCGCTATCTCGTCGAACGACGTTCGACGTCGACTAACAATCTCTCCAAGAAATGCTCCTCAGAAAAGAACTCTACATGGAGGTCATCCTCTTGGACGACAAGCTCAAGGCTTCTATCCGTGGCAAGACCTTCCTCCGAAACACCAAGGACTGGATGGAGCCATGGCACCGTTCCATTCAGATCAATGGCGTCCAAAGAAACTTTTCTCGCACCGTCCCTCTCCTCAACTTCCACACCGTTCAATGGGGCAAGACGACTGATTCCAGCGAGTCACGCATGCGCAAGGAGACCATTTGCTCCGCGCTCGCCGAGTATGCTGCCATCATCAAGTACCGTGTCAACCTCTTCAAAATGGAGGACAGCGCCGCCACCTGGCTCCGCGCTTACATAGACAACAATCTCGCTAGCGCTACCATGAGAGGAAAAGGTCGCCCGTGTCCTGGACACTCGGTCGAAGGCATGCACACCCTCACTTGGCCAGACGGCATCGAATACAACGTCTTGAACATCAGTATGCCAGTGGACTCGTTACCATTCGACATCTTGACTGAGAATAACCGGATGGAACGCAAGCTCTCTCGCGAACGTGACAGGATGTCTATCCAGAAGGTCATTCGTGCCATTCAGGCATGTCCTTCAGCATGGAACATCATTCCAGGAGAGCATTTCAAGAACACCATGTCCTCCCGCGGCAAGCCTATGCGCTTGTCCATCCAAGACAAAGCAAAGGAACTCATCAAAGTGAGCACTGTGTTTTCGTTTTCGTTTCACGTTACTTACACTACTACTACTAGTGTCTCACGCTCAGCTCATATGAACACCGCGAGAAGTCGTTGGACGTCGATGCCATCATCGATGACGATGTCGACAACGTCCCACCGGAAGACAACCTCGTCTTCTCTTGGCTCGTCGACGACAGCGACAAGGAGGACAAATGTGATATCTACGGCATGCCGCCCTCTTCTGACAACTCCGAAGAACCGACAGTCAAGGTCTACTCATGCATGTTTGGTGCTAGTCAAACCAAAGAACGCCTCGAACCACTTGGCATACAGGCCTATGACGAGAAGTCTGCCAAGACTGCTGCCAATCGTCGTGAGTCATCTCTCGGATCATCGCGAAACTACCCACTACCACCACCACACTATACTACTAGAGCTTGCTTTGTCTTTCAGGAAGCGTGAAATCCCATTCAAGCCCCAAGATGCCAGTGACGTCGACATGCCAGGTGATGCTTCCGACATGGATGTTCTCGATCAAACCCAAGGCGACATTGATATACCTGTCGACGATGGTGAGTTTTACCGCAAGTCTCCTCTTTGGTCATTTTGTTGCTACGTTTGTTTTGCCACAATTCTTGTCATTGGTCCTTTCGTCACTACGTTCGTTTTACCGCAAGTCTCCTTGTTGGTCTTTTTGTCGCTATGTTCGTTTGGACGCCAAGTCTTGTTGTTGGTCCTTTCGTCGCTACGTTCTATTTTCATTTTACCACAAGTCCAGTCATTGGTTGTTTTGTCGCTGCGTTCATCATCCCTTTGTTTGCTTTTCGTTTTACCCCAAGTAGTGTAGTATGTCGCTTTGTTCATTTCACCCATTAAGGCTAACCTCCTGCATTTCCATCTTCTCCGTCATTTGCAGGTTCAAGGCTAACCTTCCGTTCCTTTTTCAGTCGCAGGTTCCACTTCTGAGTCTGCGGTCGAAGGTTGGTCGTCGTCGTCGTCGTTCCCACCTCCCACCTCCCCTTCTCATCCTACTACTCGTTAGCTTTGGCCGACACCATCCGCGATCTCAACACCGTCCGAGTCCTGTCCAAGTCCTCGGAGTCACTCGCGTCGACTGTACCTCGTATGTACTATCCTATATCTCACTTCGCTCATCGCTTCTACCTCGTCCCTTGCCCAGAGGACCCAGCTTCCCTCTTTGATCGTGACGGCTCCCTCTCCCCTCCCCCGTCCAACCAACTTGTTAACTCGACCACCACCGGCGACCCCAGCGTCGTCAAACGCACGGCTCCTCGCACCGTCATCTCGCGTGAGTCCTCTCAGATCACTTTCTTTTTTTTTGTCCCAACTCCACTCACACCCAACACAGCCCAGCGTGCTCCATCTGGCAAGAAGCGTGCTCGTCTCAACACTGCCGGAGAACATTCCTTGGCGTCCCTCCGTATCACTCCCACTGCCACCACGTCCAATGCCACTGCTGGGCCATCATCTCGTCCACTTGTTCGTGGCACTGCCCCGCCACGCCGGGCTCACACTGTCATTGACCCTGGCACCACCACCACCAATGACGAACTTGAAGATGACTTGGCAAACAACAGCAACACCCGCACCACTGGTACCACCAATGAATATGAGTCTGACGAGGATGATTACGAGCAGACTCAGTCTTCTTTGCGTGAGGTGAAGGTTGCTGCTCGCAGGCTCGGTTGACTCGCTGGAATACTATTTTGTTGTTTGTCGTTGGTGAGTCCCTTTTTTCGATCTGTCATATCATTCTTATGTTGAATTGCAGGAAACAAATAGTCAGTGGCTGTATTGTACTACTACAACAAGTGTGTGTGTTCTACAGAAATTTTGTATTTGTATTCGAATATCGATTGCTTGACTGAGAGATCACTGGCATCTCAATCTCGCTTCGATCGACGACCCTTCTGTTTGTTCTGTTCCTCATATTCAGGCGTGGTTGTTTGTTACCTTCCTCCCACTTAGTATAGTGCCATGTTTGCTCTGCCAATTGCACGCCGGCAAGACACTGCGCCGTAAGTTTGAAATTTATCTTTCCGCTTCCATTTTCTCAACTCTTGCTCCTTTGGCAATCTTTCAACACCCAGGCCTGCTCCTATGGATGTTGACTCAGACGATGACAACCATCACGGTGACCGCCGCCGCAGCATTGAACGTGTTGAACTCGAAGAAGAACAACAACAAGAAGAAGAGCAAGAACAACCTCAGGACCCTGCCACCGTTCCTGCCTCTGACTTCCCTTTCGACGTAGCCCTTGTCCCGCAACACATGCATGCAGACGACCCATGTCAGCAGCATGCAATAGACGAGGCCATCATGCGCTCAACCTCCATCCGTGCTCACGACCATCTCCCCAACTTCGACGAAGACTTCAGACAGACAGGCATAGAGTCTCTCTATCTCTCTAGACTACAAACCATGCATGCCGAAGGCCAGTCCAGCAGAGCCATCAACCTTCTCCGTATACGCAGGCGTCTCACCGTCGACAATCGCTACCTCCTTCAGGTCAATGATGACAACCTCGTTCCCTCCGTTCAAGATCACTATCTCGACTATGTCCTCTTCCTCGGTGCTCGTCTCGGTCTCGATGCTGCTCTTCCCTCTCGCGACGTCCTTGTAGATCACACCTGGCACATGGATCTCACTTTCTCCAACCTCTTCAAGCTGTGGCCAGACGTACACGCAAAGCTCCCCTTCTCCACCACCGGCAGAATGCTTTACATAGGGTCTCGCCGCCAGGAAGACCTTTGGCTCGCTTTCGTTCCAGCCTCCCTGTCTGATGACCATCATGGTCGTGCAGGCCATCTTGAAAGGCAGCCTACCAATGCCGGTCATGGCGCTGATGGTGCCATGGCTGTTCTCCCAAACGCAACCACCACCGCTCTTTCCCCCCAGCATGCCTATATGGTTGTTCTTTTCTTCGCTCACCTCCTTCAAGCCATGCATCTCAGTGATGTCGTCTGTAGACAGACCTACCCTCCTGTCGTCACCAGGGATACCACCATCGAGTCCACCAACCTCATGTATGATTTCCTTTTCAATTCAAGAAGTAAAGCAGTAGTTCATGAAATTTTTTTCCAGGGGAAGATTGGAAGAACGCCAACGCGTCCTCCAGCTCACTCTACCTCAGACCAGAGATCTTCACAACCAGATCAGAAGATCTTGGTCCCAGTGGGTTGCTGATGCTCCCAGGTCCTGGAAGCGTGATGGCTTCCTCACCGAAAATCTCCCCATCGCCATCACCCTTCGATATGGACAGAATCAGCCTGTCTGCACCTCTCACGAAGAGTGGGACATCCATCAGGAAAGGTCTAGCTGGAACAGGGACCACGATCTCACATACATCAGGTCAATGTCTTTTTCTATAGCCCATCACATCCTGTAAGTCCTCCCTCTCCCTGGTTCACAACTAGTACTACTACCACCACCACCACCACCACCACCAGGTTCAACCAGGTCACCACATGGACCCGAGTCGATGGCGAAGCACTTCACCAACTCCATGGTGACCTCTACGATCGTCCTGTAGACGATCCAGGCAGAGTTCGCATTGATCTACATGGCCGTCGAAATGGCTTCTCCATCCCCGTCTATGACAGGAATGGCTTCAGAGTTCGCAGAAGAATTCCTGCTCAGTATCAGACCTCTGGTGCCCTCGTCGACCTTCAAAAAGCCGACAAGCTATTTTCCTCTGGAGATCATCCTGTCGACAACAAATCATATCACATGTATCCTCTCGCTTTCACGAAGACTTATGGCAATGTTCAAGCAAAAACGACCCTCCGCTCCTTTGATGCTGTCATTGATGACATCAACCGAACGCTCACCCCTCCAATCAATCATGATGACGACGACGATGACCTTTTCGAAGCTGAGGACCAGCTGGCACCTGGTGGACTCCACCGTCGTGGAGCGCCTGTCTTCCTAGGAACCCACTCGCAGATCTACAATGTCATATCCCATCGTGTGCGCGATCAAGCCCGTTTCCATTACGTTCAGCTCGGCATGGCCACCTCTGCCATGTCAGGAACCATGGCAACTTCTGTCGTCGCCAAACGTCGCTTCACTGAGAGAAAGCGACATTGCACTCAAGGACTTCCTCACCAACGCTTTGCCAATGCTGTCCAGGTCGAGGATCAGCCACAGGCACTGAGACTGGAACAAACGTTCACCATCGAGGTCAATCGATTACGTCCCGAGCACAAGACTGGAAGGTGAACCCACCAAGGAATTGAAAACCAGTAAACTAACTACTACTACCACTAGAACTGTCTACGAGGAGGTGATATCGAAGATATGTCACTATGTCCTTCATCCCAGCATACTAGACCCCATCAAGGACTGTCTTCAACCCTTCAAGCCAGAGGTCATCCCAAATCTACTCCCCTGGGCTACTTATCCTCTGACCTTGCTGATTGAACTTGTTTGGAATCAACATGCAAGGCATCTCGAACTCGGAAACGATGAGATGGATCCTTATCATGTCGAATTCATGGCCATGCTGGAGAGGTCCTTGAATTATGCTCACACTGGGTCAGGGAAGGTCATCACGAGGAAGGTGATGACGCCATACTTTCTAGCACAGAGCCTCTTGCACGATGGATTCCCAACCCTGAACAAAAAGATCATCTCTTTCATCGACTTGACCACCAAGAGTCAGCTCATCCTCGACACCACCTGGTGGGCACGGATTGCCAGTGGCAGCACAGACTCCCGACGGCCTCTCATGGCCTCACGAAAGGTCCAGGAACTTACCTATAATAGATTGCATGCACAAGTGAGAAAGTGTGACAAATTTTCAATCGACTGTGACTGACTGCCAACTGATGCCCACTAGCAATCTGAGGCCAGGTTCATCATCGAAGACGCCGTTCGACATCCTGCATCATTCAACAGAACAATCTTGAGTCCGAACAACAATCCAGATGATCCAGTCCACCTCACAAAGGAGCTCTTCTTGCACGTGCTGGTCACCGCCTTGAAGACTTACGTCGAGGACGTCAGAACATTGGTCTCGAGCGCGATCCAAGTCGAAGTGCAAGCTCAGGCGAGAAGCGAGAACCCTGTCCAGAGGAATGCTTCGAAGACACGCTGGATGGCATTGAACGCATGGCGTGAGACGCGGAACCCATTGTCATACGAGACAAAAGACTTCAAATACCTTCTCGGTGCAGTGGATCCCACACGAAACGAAAGGGACGATGCAGTCCCGTATGCCCTCCGTGCGCCTCCCGGACAAGGCAAGCCAATGTCATTTTTCTGTGACGCAATCATCTCCGGTGCAGAGTCGACACGCCGATCACCACCATTCATCCAGAATGGCATGTTTCAGCATACGATGGCGGCTGCACTCAAGGCACTGCGAGGCCTGGCGAGACGGCGGTATTACGCGACCCCACAGATGGACCTGGACGAGGACGTGTTCAAGCCACTTTTGTCTGAGGCAGCAAAACAAATCAAAATCAATCACATACCATGGACTGCTGCCAGAGTAGGAGAAGAAGAAGACGCCAGAGGAGGAGGACTCAGAAGCCGTCGCGGACGACCGACCACCACGATCGTTCACGATGTATGGCTGCCATTGGGCGAGGTCGAGCCGAGGAAGGTTGGAGCAACGTCACGAGTGGTGGTGAACGCTGGACGAACACTGGACGCAGCGTTGACAATGTCATCGGAGCAGATTGGACTGAGGGATGCTCGAACGGCATGGTCGGCCTGCAAACATCGTCTGACAGGTTACCACAAGCTTCTGCACAAACAGGTCTTACCTCAAGAGTGGTCCATGGACCAAGCCTCGATTCCCAAACAAGTTCCAGTTCAAGCAGACCGAAGTTTCTCAAATGGAGGAGGAGGAGATCTGTGCAGAGTAGTGTACGAATGGGTGAGGATGACATATGATCCAGTGTCCAACCCACTCCACGCGTTAGCCATGGTGGTCGCTCTGGTGTTCGCTGGGATGCTTCCCAAAGTGTTCCCTCCCCGATCTCTTCTGAACATACCCAAGAAAGCAAGCATGACCGAATTGGCAACATTCTTCGCCAACATGCCATGGGAGGACAGGCCGGAGAAGAAGGGCGCGGCCCAGATGGCACCCTTCGTGACGATGGTGTCGACGTTCGTGATCGCTCTGATGGACGAGAACTCGCCATTCATGCAATGTTTGCTGGAAACGAGAGAGGACGAGGCGAACCAGGTGAAGAAGAGGTTGGAGATCACGACCTTTCTCGACAAACACAGTAAGCCACTCACACACTGCAGTCATGGCCGAGACTTACCATCCGAGTCGGGCAGCTGCAAAAGGCATATCGATGACGAATGTCCTACTGCGATGCCGGCTCGCGAAACCAGTCACACAGAAGGCTACAAAGGCAGGAAGATGGATGCAGGATGTCTTGCCCATCCCAGAAGAGGACGTTGCGAAACTGTGGAAGGAAGTGAAGGCATGCTTCATGCAGGGAAAAGAGTACGGCTCTTACGATGCTGTGGTTTGTTTGGCTGGAGAACACACGGCCAAACAGCTCTTGGCAAACAACTGGGTGAAAACACGAGGGCACATAGCCACCACCGATCGTACACCATGGACGATCGCTTCTGGGAAACGCAGAATGGACGACAGAGACGACGACGAGTTGATGATTATCCCTTACGAGTTCGAGGAAGAAGGGGCTGTAGTAGCAGGACCCTCTAGTAGAGTCAGAGCCCGACTTCGCCATTATTAGGTCAAAGTAACACCCACGTTGAATTGCGGCAAAGTGACATGGATGCTGAATTGCCGCAAATAAGAGTTTCCATCCATCGCTACTAAGTAAAACAACATATATACAAGATGGACATAACCATCATAACATTTTGTGGTAAACAACAACATCACTCCGGTTCTGAGACTGCTCGCTTCATATAATTTACTTAAGGCATTAATCACGATTTACCACAAATCAATAGCCATGCCATTTTGCGGTAAACACTCCACTACTAGTACCACAAATTGATGATCATATCATTTTGCGGTAAATGGCATCATTCCTCTCATTCTCCCTCACTCTGGCTTGGCGAGTCATTCACATCGAGTTGCCGATGGTTCAAAATTTAAAGTATTACCAGAATAACAGTGGAGTGTGAAG
Organism: Leccinellum rugosiceps; assembly: GCA_038089755.1. Taxonomy (NCBI): domain Eukaryota; kingdom Fungi; phylum Basidiomycota; class Agaricomycetes; order Boletales; family Boletaceae; genus Leccinellum; species Leccinellum rugosiceps. The sequence goes on along the minus strand of JBBPLL010000802.1, from coordinate 517 downwards.
TTGTGACTGATGTTTATTTTGCTAACTCCCTGTGTACTACACCATTGGCACAATATCAAATAAAATAGGATCCATTCTTCATCTGCAAGTACAGCTTTTACAACTACAACTCATTCCACTCTCCAAAAATCAGGAAAAATACAAGAAAATTCTGAATTCTGAAATAAAATCTGTGTACATCTGGTACATGAAATAATGGTGCTTAGCATTGAGATTTGCTAATCATGATATTGATCTGGTAATAGATCAGGTATATATTTGCTGTTTGTATGTATCTTAATTACAAGCTGATAATAAATTTTGGAACATTCTAGACTTTGCTTTTTTGTATATGTATGTTTTATTTCATGATTTTATATGGAAATTCATTCTTGCCTTTAGTTTCAGCATACTATATACCTCACTGGGAATTAAAAACTAAATGTGGAAACAAAAGGATAGGCTTGAAAAGTATCTCAGAGGGTGTGTTAGACCTATGGGAAGGCCTGGACAAAATTTGGAATGATTTGGTGGTCGG